>QLOT01013503.1:0-45271 GCA_003313875.1 Russula aff. compacta | reverse complement strand
GATAGTTCAGGATGTGTGCTCTCTGAGGGGGATCGACTCTTGCAAACTATAAAGTTGGGGTGAGGAGCCGTGGACGCGCGCGGTGTTGTCTGTGTAGACAAACGTATCTCAGTCTCGCGCGTATGGCACGATAACTACAGAAGGGAACTCATATGGTGCAGAATCGGAAGTCGGACGGTCATGAGGGAGGTCGGCAATATAAAACGGGCTAGGTTGTGCTTTAGGTGTTGATGATCGAGCGCTGTCGTCGACCGTGAGCTGGTCTGTACTGTAAGCATGAGAACTCAGGGGTTCGAGTCCACTAACCACAGTATATTGTATAAGGACTGTCTACGGGTCTAGAAAGCTGCGCTAAAAGTAAGGAACGACTAACGTTCTGAAACACGCCAGCGTGGATTAAACCTAGCATTGTGCTAACGCTAACGAATGGTACCTGTTACCATAGTATCTATTATAGATCAGCGCATTCCCGCGCTCACATTCAACATCGACGCATCGTCAATTTCATCAGATTCAGATGGGCCGTTGTGTCGAACATGCAAGTCGGCCCTGATAACTACTGACTGCGTTGTTGCCGACCAGTCGAACTGTTTCTTTTGCGCTTAGCATCATCGAAGATTGTGTTTAATGCAATTTTAAGAGGTAAAAAAGGCTGTCTAGGCTTTCTACTCCCTCTTTTACGTTTTGCTAATCAAGTCACTTGCAGCGGAGGACGGGACATGTTGGGTAATCTTGGCGTCCGGCAAGCGATGTGCGCCGTGCTCCAGAACTCACGCCTTTGGTGCTCACATTGAATTTTGTATCTTTGTGGTGAAGCTTACCGTAGATGATCTATGCCTAGCATTTACAATTGTAGTGAATGCTTGAGTAAGTTACAAGCTAGTTCATGGCGGTTTAATCGTGGCCCATCCTAAAATTTGGAGCCCAAGCGTGCTCATACTTTGGCAGACAGTATTGCAGAAAAGAAAGACATGCGTGAATGGTGCAGTCATCTACTACTCTGATATTTCATGCGCGTGACAAAAAAGTGTGTATGTCATGAGGAAGCCGTCAATAGATCTCAAGCTCGTCCCTGGCCGCACGCTCCTTGCGCGCGCGGCGAATGTCTTCGAGTGTGATACTAGAATGCTCACACATTGCACGGAAAATGCCGTTCTGCGCATGAAGGGCATCGGGCGTATCGAATTCGGCGATACTGCCGTTGTCCATTACGCAGATACGATCATACGAGATGATCGTGCGAAGCCGATCTATGGTGGTTCAGTTGTCATATCCCGAGGAAGGGGACGAATATCGAGAGACGTACGGGCAATGCATAGGATAGTACGGTCATGGAACTCGGTAGTGATAGTGTCTTGGATCTTGCGATCCGTCTCGTAGTCGACCGATGCCGTGGCCTCGTCTAGGATGAGGATTTTGCTATCTTTGACCAACGCACGCGCAAGCGATACGAGAGAACGCTGGCCAATAGACAAATTCGAGCCCTCGTCTTCGACAGGGCTATCTAGCGTAAAGCGCGGAGCGTTTGGTGTTGTTGCTCCTGTCCCACGCTCATTCTCGTCACTACCGGCCCCAGCCTCCTCAGCTTTTGAGGAGGAAAAGCGCTTGGTATCCTCGACGAGGTATGAGCGTTTGAGTGCATCCCAGAGTCGTGCGTCGTCATGTAGCCCGAATGGGTCGAGGTTGGACCGCAGAGTCCCAGAGACTAGAGCACAGGTTAGAATAATAATGTTGTAAAGTTATGACAAGTTCTGCATACATAACGTAGCATCCTGAGGTATGATCGCGACTGCATTGCGGACATCATCGAGCCCGACTTTGGAGATGTCAACACCGTCAATGTTGATAGAACCTGACAGCAGTTCGACGATGCGGAATAGGGCAACCATTATAGACGACTTTCCAGCACCAGTCCTACGAGTAACAGAGACGTCAATTCAACTGTACATAAACAACTGAGAAAAGCGACCAACCGCCCAACAACGCCTATCTTTTCGCCTCCTCGGACAGTCATATTGAGACCTTTAAGAACAAGAGGAAGCTCAGGGCGATACTTCAAAACCGCGTCCTTGATCACTAGCTCCCCCTTGCTGGGCCATGGTGCAGCAGGCTTTTCTTCCGGAATCTCGTGAGGTGGTTCCTGTTCAAGGTCACGAGCATAGTAGACGATACGCTCGACAGAGTTCATGTTGTTCTCGACTTCGGCTAGTTGCCTGACCATCCAACCAAAGGCCTAGAATAGGACTGGTTGAGCGCCCGGGGGATTGACGGAGACCTTAATACCTACCTGCTGTATGGAGAGGATGTACGAGAGGGTGACCCCTGTTTTCGCTGGGGACACAGTAAACCGTGTGCCAACAGCGAGCATAGACACAGTCAAAATCAACACCATCCCAAGGAAGTCAAGCCGTATTCCGAGCCACCGCTACTTCAGTACTTAGCCCAGACCTCGGACATATGAAGGCAAATGACAAACCTGGTTTGTGACCGTCATCCAATAAGCTCTGTTCTCCATGTCGACCCGGTCTCGGTTCTCCTTAAAGAATCGATCCTCTTCCTTGTATGCGCGAATGGTTGCAATTCCTGATAAGGACTCAGAGAAATGGGAATATAACGATGACCGCAAAATAGCGTCGAGCCGCTAGGAATGTCTCCAATTATTGGACGCCTCAATTTTTGCGAAGCGCGCACCTTCATCTCCCTGGCACTCGCACGATAGAAAGCAGCGGCCATAGCATAAAGGAAAAATACGACAGCAACGGCGATAAGGAACCATGGGAGGATGATTGAAATTAGAACTACAGCTCCAATAATACTAGAAAAGGTGTTGAGGAACATGCGGAAGGAGTCTGCGAAAAAGAAGTCAGAACAGATAGCACGTCCCTTCCAGGGGAACTAACCAGCCAGCACGTTGTCGATTGTGTCTACGTCTTTAGAGAATCGGTTCATGATACGGCCAACTGGCTGCGGACAAAATTCAGTGGGAGGAAAAACTCAGAAAACCCATGCGTACCGTTGTCTCGAAGAAGGACATTGGGCTATACATTACTCGTCTAATGGCATCCTACAAGGTCGTTGGGTAGAGGAAGAACTACAGACCACAAGGACTTACGTGGTGTAAACGCCTAGAAGCAGAGTATACGATAAACGCGATTATTATGCCATTCAAAAACCCAGTGAACGCTTGCGCAACACCGAGCATCGCGTAAATCCCCATCTAGCGGTAGGTGAGACTATGTCATAAACAGAGAAGTGTGACGCATACATAGAAACCTTGAGGTTGTGGCCAGTGGCTGTAGTATGATATGAG
Source organism: Russula aff. compacta (assembly GCA_003313875.1). Taxonomy (NCBI): domain Eukaryota; kingdom Fungi; phylum Basidiomycota; class Agaricomycetes; order Russulales; family Russulaceae; genus Russula; species Russula aff. compacta. The sequence continues at coordinate 41,961 of QLOT01013503.1, read as the reverse complement.
TCGGAACACGTACATCAAGTCAGCACTACGAAATACGTACCGATCTTGCCACCAGACAAGCCTGTCAGCGTAGGCATTCGTTAGCGACTCCCAAGACATCAGTACTATGATCATGACATACCAATATGATGATAAGATGAGCGAAGTCTGCATGAGCACAACCGTCACGAACATGATCGGCAGGAGCACTAGACCATTTCCGGACTCGAAATATTGTCTGTACACCCCAACATTCACCGCCCCAATATTACGCTCCTCTGCCTGCATGAGCTGCGCGCCGCGCTTTGCAGCTCGTCGCTCCTTGGCATTCTCATCTACTTCAGCGACTCCAAGGTCTACAGCCTTCTCGCCTTCGGCTTCTTTCCGGTCCTTCGTGACAAACTCATCAAAGGTGCGCGCAAAATCACCACGATTTGCCATCATTTCGTCGAAAGTGCCGTGCTCAGTGATGCGGCCGTCGGCCATGAAATAGATGTAATCTACTTTCGGCAAGAAATGGAGGGCATGCGTAACGAGTATCCGTGTAGCGCCGGAAGTGCTATCGAGGAGCACATCGTTGAAGACGGATTCGCCAACGTGAGCGTCAAGAGCGGAGAGGGGATCCTGGACGTCGATTCGTATGAGCCAGCGTTAAGGCTATACATGCCACTTACATCAAATATCAGAATGTCTGATCCAGAGTAGATGGCGCGACAGATATTAACACGTTGTTTCTGACCACCAGAAAGTGAGATGCCCTGCCAGTATGTTATGTCGATAAGCCGTTACCACAAAGCAAGAACAGACTGGACTCCTCACCCTCTCACCGACCTCCGTCATATCGCCGTTGGGGAGCACGTCAAGATCGGCCTCCAGACAGGCATCGTGCACAGCTTTCCAATAACGCTCAGCCTCGAAGGGGCGACCAAAGCAAATATTGTCGCGGATGGTGGCATTCTGCACAAAATCTCAGCGCATTGAACTTCGCTAACTTCGGCAAGGTAACCGACCTGGATCCAAGCACTTTGCGAGCAGTACGCTACAGATCCACCAAATCGAACGGAGCCTTCTGTCTTGCGCATATCACCAATTAGCCCTTGGAGCAGGGACGTCTTTCCAGAGCCCACTGCCCCCACGATCGTCGTGAGCTGCCCACGCGGAATCTTGAGGTCAATGTGTTTCAAATTGAACAGAACTTCCTCTTTAACCTCCTTTGGTTCTGGGACCGGTTCCAGTCTGGAGTTGCGACGGGAGTTGCGACGATCCTTCTTTTCCTTCTTACCCTTATTGCCCTCATCCGGTGGAGGACTATCCCAAGTGAAGGACGAGTTTTCGATTTCAACTGCGTACGTCAATTTCGGGTCTCGCTCGAATGACTCGGAAATGAGTTCCGCGGTGAAGCACTCCTGGAGACGGCCAATTGCATTGTGCGCATCGGTAATCGCGCTAAAAGACATCGCTAGGTGGCCGTGTGATTAATCCACTGGCACCGCATAGCACGTTGAAGATTGCACAACTTACGTAGCATCATGAGAGGCAAGCGTAAAAGCTGAAACCAACTCAAGGAAGAAAAGATGATGGCAGGCGTAAGCTGGTGCCCAGTGGCCGCGTATGTAATGAAAGCGACCACTGTAGCCATCGCTGGGATAGACATGGCCACTGCCATGTTCCCCGCACGGACCATTAGCATTGTCCGCACGTAGCTGATGGAAATGGTCAACTAAGACTACGCTGCACGTGGAGGGGTTGCAATTTTAATCTTACTTCATCTCACGTTTCCTGTATCCAGCAATTCGATCCAGGAACGGACTTTCCCATGCGAAAAATTTGATCATTTTCATGCCCCCCAGGAGTTCCTGAAGGAGCTTTGCCCTCTTATCCGTCCACTCCATAGTCTTTCGCCGAAACTGGAATAAGGTCTTCATGATCTTACCCTGTATTGGGGTAACAACAATGAAGACGGAGAATCCTGCCAAGGCACTCGGTCCCAAGTTGGCAATCAGTAGGCCGAGACAAATCGACAATTGGATAGGTGCCGTCCAGAACATGTGGAAGAAACCACAACAGAAATCTATTCGAGAGACATCAGTCGAGATGTGGTTAACTAATCTGCCGTTAGGCAGCTTTGCCCGAGCACGGGTAGTCAAGCGAAGAGAACGCGTATAGATCGCCGTAATCAGGCCGCCCCGAAGTAGAACGCCTGACGAGGTGCCCCGATAGAAAAAGTGGTGCTGACAAAGCGAGGAAATTAACTGTAGGATCACGAGGGCAACTGCGAGGCCGATTCCTTTGCCGATGCCGGGGGTCCGGAGACCTTTTCGATGGTCAACGTAAGAAGTAGTCGTGAAGTTGATGAGGGACTAAAAGAAGGGAACGAATGTTAGAAGAACAAACCACACAAAACATAATCCATCCACCTTCACGATGAGAGGACTCGTTACTTGAGCAGTGTCACCGATGACCTTGAGAATTCCCCCGGACCAGAACCACCATTTGATGCTATCATTAATAGCCCACGTGAGACTAGGTTGCTTCTTCCCATCGTTCTCCCGCCAGCGCTTAAGCCGCTCTTCACGGTTACCACGAAGCCGCGACATGAGCCTCAAACTCAAGGGCGGCTTAATCTCGCCGTTAGCTAGACGCGCATTATACTCATGGGCCTCCCTCTGGCGAGCCTCGAAAGAGTTGAGAATGATATCGGCAATGACCTGTGAAGACCTGTATTCCTGGAGCTTCCAGAGGTCCGAGGCCTCAAGTGGACGCGCATAGCCAAGGGTCATGATGCTGTTCATCCAGCTAAAGGTAAGCAGGCTCAACCAGCCAGCAGTCATCTCTGGGATGTCATCGGCATCGTCGACGCTCTCTTTCGGTGGTGGAGGGTCGATGGGTATGATAAGTCCCTTGATAAACCTAAACAATAGTCAGGGCAACAACAAGTGGAACCTAGATGGCAGAAACGCGCCTATGAGCCTGACCAAGGAACGTGCGACGCGTCGCGGCTCTACTGCTATCAATTTGGGCCGCAGGGATTGTCTCTTCAAGGTTGGATTCATCCTTAGAGTGGACTTGGGCGAGGCTAGCCTTATCCATGAGAGCGATATGGTGAGGATTGAGCTTGGGTCCCCAAGAGGGGAGTCAAGTTGCTGAAGGGCACAACCTAATAAATAGCGAGCGATAGGCTGATGACAATGACGATATGACGAGACGAGATACAATGGCGTGCCTGCGTGGAACGGCGGCCGCAGCAATGCATGCGGTCCTCAACGGTGTACAGTAGTCGTGCTCCCACGCCGATTTAGAGCCACAATTCTTTCGTCTTTATGCGTAGGCAGGGCTTAGCAATTATACTATGATTTTGGGGACGCAAGGAGGGGGGTTACATAAAAAGGGACTGTTTTGGTATATTCTTCTGGCTGCAACCATGTGTTAAGTGGCGGAATACAAACTCGGATTCGAGAAAAAAAGAAAAAAAAACCGTGGGCTAAGGCACTGCCCTGAGCGAGGTATGGTTTCCCATCGGTTTCCCATCCGATGGGAACCTTATGCTCCGACGGAACCCGGGCGCCCTGTCGGAACCCGTTTTGAGCTGGCTGGAGTACACGGACCGTGTACTCCTCAAACCCTCAAACGAGGCCAAACAAGGAAATGCCGCCGGCAACAAGTCATAATGATCATCAATTTTCTCGGGTATAAGTGTCCTTTAGTTGCGCAAGGGCAATCTGAAACTTTCAGTGAGCCGAGATGGGAAAAGAGAAGATAAATCTTACATGATAAAATGGGAGGAACGGGGCAAGCTGTTGCTCTGTCACTCTCAGCTTGCTTACGGCAGCAGCATGATCGGCGGCCTTAATCATGTTCTTGAAATAGCGTGCCTAGGAAAAGGAAGGAAAAAGCTATGAGCCGTTGCCGTTGCGATGAGTCAATCGGCATCGTAATGCCAGGATACATACCTCCTGTTCCTCAACCAAGGTCCAAGCATCACCTGTTCTACCTGCGCGGGCAGTCCTCCCAACACGATGCACGTACTTACGCATATCCACAGGTGCATCATAATTGACAACATGTGTCACGTGCTTGATGTCTATACCTCGCGAGATAAGATCAGAACAGACAAGCCTACGAATGCGTCAACTACTGTGCAGTCAGACAAGAGAGTCACCCCTACATGTCGATATCCTGGGCTCTGAACTTTTCCAAAATTGATTTACGCTCAAACGGGCTAAGATCACTCGAATAGGACTGCACTACCACTGGTTTCTTGTGCTGGGTGGCACTTCCCTCGCCAGTGGAACAAGCCGTCTCGAAGAACTCGAACAATCGGACCAGCCGCAATGTTGATTCAGCAGACTTGGTAAACACCAACGCGTTCGTGATCCCAATGGAGTGAATCAGATAGAAAAGCACCAGCGGCTTTTGTGATGAGTCGCACACAATCATGTGTTCCTGCACACCAAATTAATCGATAAGACAACAAGTGGGGAAACAACCCGCACCTTCAATGTGGAAGGCATACTAAATTTCTCCATTACAACACCCAAGACACCTGATTCTTGATCATTGCTTGAGGACTGTACCACTACGTAACGAGGCTTTCTCAGTTCCAAGGCGGCAATCCTTCCAGGGTCGTTCATTAGAGTAGCTGAGAACAGGAGTTTTTGACAGGAAGACTCTCGCTTCTCATCTAGGTCTGTGTGGATTGCGGGCACACCGCGGAGAAGGTGCAGAAACGCCGGGGAAAGTGAGTCTGGGTATGGAATAAGGGCCTCCTGCCAGGGAGCGGCGCCTGCCTCGACATGAGCTGGAGGGCGCGTCGCTGCTAATACCTGGGTTAGCCAGTCCTGGAACGACTGTGCTAGCAGCCGATCGGCCTCGTCGATGACCAGGAAACGTAGGTGCTGCAGCGAGAAATTTGGGGTGCCATTCAAGTGATCCATCAACCTCCCAGGGGTACATATCAAGATGTCCACTTTACAGGAACCCCCCTGGAGACTGTCTCCGGCATTATTGATCAGTAATTCCTCTTAAGGGATCCTTAAGGAGAATTAATAGGCACCTTGGCGTTTTTTCTACAAGTTGCGATTGCTCGTGAGAGAATGAGTGCTGCCCCGTAATGGACGCTATCTAATAAAGGAAACATTACAAGTGAAGTGATAGAAACGAGACAGTCCTAACCTTCAGACCACGACCTTTCGCGATGACTTCGAAGGTTTCTCGGACTTGAATGACTAGATCACGCGTCGGGAGCACTACCAGGGCTCGTAAACGGGTTACCGCGCGGGGGGAAAGTATCTGCATTTTGCCGTCGCTCTCCAAATTCACGGAGTCACGAAACGTACGTACCTCCACGATGGGGAGAACGTAGGCGAGCGTCTTCCCGCTTCCGGTAGGAGCAGACACACAGATATCACATGGTGGGTCATATGGGAGGTACAGAGACCGCTTTTGGGGCTCCAGAGGTAAGAGCAAGGGCAGCAGCGTGGTCTGGACTAAGTTGTACAACTTAATCCCAAGGTTCCCCGAAACGGGAATTGATACACGCACCCGCAAATAACTCCACTATCCCCAAATCTTTTAACCTCCTGAGCATCCTCCTACTCAGACCAGTGGTGCCGTTACTATCCTCGTCCAGCGAGAGTGGTGTAGAAAGCAGAGGATCGACCAGCTGTGCGCGTGCAAGTGCACGATCCATACCTTGCGAGGCAAGCTCAGACTTTTCCGGTGCATGTGGGCGGCTGGGCAGGGGGAAACGCGGTAGCGAAGAAGGCGGGGGCGTAGGGGTGTGTGCGCGAGCGCGGTCACGGGAAGGGGATTCCGCCGGCGGATCGGGAGAGCTCGAGACGTGCGAGGACGCCACGGGTGACGACGAATTTACAGCTTCGGAGAGAGAAGGGGCAGGGCTAGGGTCTCTGGCGCTGCTGTCCAGCAACTTCCGGCGTTTGCGAGGTCGCCTGACGTCCCTATCCCCCTCGGGAATGAGAGCGTCGTCATCCTTGCCCTTCTTGCGATGCCGTTTCCTCTGCGATTGACTCTCGTGCCCGGCCTGGGCTCCCTTCCCGTCCTCATCTACGACGGCATCGTGCCCCATTTCGGAATCCACCCCATGTCCGTCCCCTCCTTCGCCGTTATAGTCCGTCTCTTCCTCCGTGTCATCGTGCCGACCTGCACCGCCGGCAGCGCTTGCAGCGGCCTTACCCGCAGCTCTGCGCTTCTTTTTCCTATCTTTTTTCGCCTTGAGGTATCTCTTCTTTGCTTTGGTCTTTGCAATGCGAGTTCTACCGTGAAAATCGCGCATACATGTGGATCCACGACGCGACTCACTTTTATCGTGCTTGGTCCAGTTGCCGTCATAAGCTAAGCTAGATAAGCGGGCTGAGCTTCTTTGCCGCCAGGTTCCGGTCAAACTTGCGAACCTATTGAGAGTTCAATCAATCGTACGGTTGTGCCACCGTCTATTTTTGCGAGATAAACAGCCTCCAGGCACCCGAGAACCGCAGTTTATAGTACAAGGTACACGTAAATATCCGTTCACGGTTCGACTAAATCTGGGGAGTTCAATCTCCCCGAACCGGAAGGGATTTCCTTTTCTGGGCTGTACACCAGGCAGACAATGGGAGTGCATAGAACTGCGACGATATACAACACAGGTAAGTAGTCCATATGATTCCAGTGATTCCGTCAGTATGCTCATCAAGCACCTTACAAATGTCTTTCAAACGCATCGATCTGATCCCACCCTTCAGTCGTTTGCAAAAAGCTTTTTCAGGTAGTCTCCAGCGGCGGCCTTGACGGACGGGTCCACGTTAGGGTTCGACAGAATTTCGGTTGCGAGTTCTGATTTTTGCTTCATCTTGGCATTCTGCTGCAATCGCTCCGAGTCCGCAGCCTCACGTTCCTGGCGTTTCTTCTCCATCTCCATCCGCATGCGAGAGTCCGCCTCCTCTCTCTCCTCCCTGCGCCGCAAATACTCAAGCCGCATTTTGCTATCGTCTGCCTGGGCTTGCAATAATCGCATACAAGCAGAAACAACTGTCTGCGCCATGGCCCCTGCATTCGGAGGCAGTTGGTCAGCGCCGCCCGCAACAGGTGTCGTGGGTGTCGCATAGGACGCCAAGTGATGCTGCCCTACTGGCGCCGTGCTCGGGGTTTGTGGGGGGGAGGGGATGGCTTCCCCCGGATCGGGGGCAGACGGGTAAGGCAGGTCGTATGCCCGTTCAAAGTGGGGAACAGGAGGTGGGTCGGCCGTTGCACGGTCAAGAACGGGAGAGTCTTCCGTACGAAGCGTGGGCTCCTGTGGTGGCTCACTCGCCTGGGCGTGCTGCAAGGGTAGTGCAGGTGGACCCATCGGTCGCGGGCGAGCCGGGGGGCGGCGAACGTTTGGGTCGCCATGCCACCTTGGCGAAGTTTTAGAAATTCGGTTGGGGGGGATTTTTTTTTTTGCTAAGAAAAAAACCTCACCTGGAATGGAATGTCGCATACCATCCCATCCGGTGCCAGTGGTCCAGGATTCGTGAAGATAAGTTGCCCACATGAAACCCCGTCTTCCGAGCCGCATAAATTCGACGTTCGTACTCGCGCAGACGATCCACTTCGCTGTCAGAATCAACATCGGCTTGTTGCATGTTTGCGGTATACATCTCGAATGCATATATCTGCTTGAAGACTACGAAATTGCGTTCGTAACAACCCTTGACCGCTAGGAAGGTTTTGCGACCACCGAATGCATCCAATGCGCACTATGACGACAACATGAGATGAGGTAAAGGGCATGAGCCCCCCACGCATGCAGTGAAGTGACCCACATCTCGAAAACACGTGTTCTTCTTGGTCCGTAGTGCGTCAAAGTGTTCATCCTCGGTCGGACCCATGAGCCAGTTGAACAGCTTCGTCTTTTCCTCGTCCGTCCAATGCCTCGCGCCGCTGGCACCGCCATCTTCACCCACCTCGGGATCGTCCGCGTCGTCATCGAAAACATCGGATCTTCGCTTCTTCCCGGAAGCTTGGGTATATTGCGATTCGATCTGTTTGCGCTTGGACGATGAGGACGCGGTCGGCTGACGGTCGACGGGCTGCACGGGCATCTCATGGGGTGCAGTGTAAAATGACATGTGGTCTGTATGATGAGCTGCCCCCGCATGGTCGGGGGTGATGATGTGGGAGCCGGGGTAGTGGCTGTGGTAGTGAGAGCGAGAATCGAGGCCGACCTGGGACAGGTGAGGATCCAGCGCTTGGTCTAAGGACTGCTGGGCTCGGATATAAATGACTTCGGTGATAGCGAGGGTTCGCTCACCTGGCCGTTGGGATCTACGTGACCATGGTCGACGGCGTTGTCTGGGAGAGAGCTGTGACTAGGGGAGATAAAGGTGAGAAAGCGGGTATATAAAGTGACGGGAGATCGGGAAGATCTTGCCTCTGAACTTGAGCAGCCATTCCCGTGGCGAGGATGAGCTCGAGCAAGTGATTGAACCACGCCGCGAGTTGTCGCCTTTCGGTTTGCTTGATTAACGTTTCAGTCGCCCTGGTCTTGGTCTGGTCCGTTTCTCCCAATTTGGTTTCCCATGTCACACTATCTGTCACATCGTCTCATCCAATCCTCGCCTCTCTACATCCTCCAGTACCTTCTTAACTATCTTAAGCCAGATATCTGCTTTTTCCAGCCCCTCGTACGCCCTCTCGAATCTCCTCATAACCTTCCTTACGTACAATCGTTTTAATAACTCCGTGTCCGTTTCCGTGTCCGTCCCATCGCTCTCCTTCCCGATAGACGCAAGTGATGATACGGATGATGCTGTCGATCGCGTGGTGGTAGGTGACTGAGCAGGACTGGTTACCGGTGACTCAGTCCGACCTTGGGGTATAATTAAACGCAGGGGCGGAGAGGGCTGATATCTCCCTTTTTGTTCCGCTGGAACTTCATCGACTTTTGGTGCACTCGTTCGTGTTCGTCGGTGATCATGAATCAGTTTTCTTCGCGCCTGCAAACCACACGAATGGTCAAGTTCCATACTCTTAAACGTAGAGTGTGAACGGACCTGCAATGCTCGTCTCATCTTGCGTTCGACACGGACAATTGCGCGGTGCGCTGATGCGATCAACTTTTCCGCCTACAAGAACAAGATTGGTAAATAAACGGCTGGGAGTCATCGATATAGTTGAAACACGCACACTCGACATACACTCGTCGATACGTGCGAGATCCTTGCCAACAGTCGCAAGTACGCGATAGCTAGGGTGTAACGGAGCGCTCGAGATAGCAACGTTCTCATCCCTTTCCACCAACGTGGTCAGAGACGACGGGGGCTCCTCAACCCTCTGCACAGGCGACCTTGGCAATCGTTCCGGTAGAAACGTGCGCCTTAGCCACGCCTTTAATCGCGCGCGCTTTCCCTCTCCCTCCGTTCCTGTTTCAGGTAGCTGGCGAGACCTGCCTCCTCTTGAGCCAATGTCCGTCAGGGTATCCGCTCGTGCCCGCCTTACAGGATTCGAAGCGGTGCCAACACCATCCTGGGTAAGGGGTGGAGTCAGTCGGTGTAGGTCGCTCATGCTCTTGTGCGAACGTAGACGTGCTATGGAGTCCGCAGGTCCGCCTTCCCGTGCTGCTGACACATTTCCCGTATCAGCAGAACCACGTGTGAGAGGCCACGGCTTGAGAAGACTACCATCGTTCCCAGTCAAACCGAGCATCATTAACTCCGTCGCAAACCCGGGCGAGGTCGGCACTTCGTCCTCGGTATCTGAGCTACTCCGACGCGTGGCGACGGAATTGCTCGAAGAATCCTCGGCTCCGGATTCCCGAGCCATGAAATGGCCTGCTATTAGCCTTTCCTCGAATGCCTGTGATATAGTGTCCAAGGATGCATCCACGCTTGTCCATAACTCCCGCGCGCGCGAAGCTTCTTCGCGGGCTTCCTCCTGGCGTGAGTAGAGTTGTGAGACGGCACCCTGGTTCACAGAGGATGCGTCACGAAGCAGGGCTTCAAAGCGATCCAGGGCGGCATCAGATGATTTAAATCCCGGTGAGAGCGATAGGCCCAAAGTGATCGCATTAAGGCTATCAAGCACTTGTTCAAACGGTGACAGGCTGACGTCGTCCTCATGTGGCGGAGAGATAGCGGCGGAGTAGGCGTGGGATGTAAGGGTCGATAAGCTCGGATTTGAGCCGGAATTATGCAAGGGCCTAACGGTAGCGTGAGAGGCGGACGACGCCGGACGCCGTTCCTCATAGAAATGACTGAACAAGGGGCGGAATTCAGGTTTGGCAACCTCAAAGGGGGTAAGTCTAGATCGAAGAAGTCGGTGTCTGTCATCCATTTAAGAAACGACGAATCACGTACCCCCGTGTGTTCCGCAGGTCGGACACCGTGTGCTCGGGGTCTGAGTCGAGCATCGCGCGCAGAATTGCAGCGCTTTCGCCATGTTCAGCCGCAATGTGAACGCATGTTTCGTTGTTGTGATCCAGAGCCTGCAGCGGGGCATGGAGAATGTCCACAAGGTGCACGACGAATCGATACAAGGCGTCGTTGGAGGCCTGGTCTCGAAGCTCGTCGGGTCCACGTTTTCTGCGGGCCAGACAGTGCAGGGGCGTACAGTTGCCCGTTTTGGAAAAGAGACTGACATCAGCGCCAGCGCAATATAGGATATTCAACACCTCGATCGAAGGTTGCTTGAGAGAAGCGCAATAGTGGATCGGGGACCATGCTTCGGCATCTGGCGCATTGACGAGAGAAGGGACCCTTTCCGAAAAAGAGCCAGTGGAGAGAGCAGAGAGGAGGGAGTACAAGGTGGTGAGGTCCGATGAGACGATGGCTCTTACTAGTGCTTCTGTGCGTTCAAGAACCTCAGCTGGGATGAAAAGGTGGGGTGTGTGAAACTGAGATGGTCCCGTGGCGGGTTGTAAGGCTGCTTCAGGTGTGTCGGGTTTGATGCCCCCATTTGCGGACTACCAGCTTACGGTCAGTGCAAGAATACAGGAGCGCGTCTAAACGACCTGCCCGAATTTTGCGAGCTCGGTAGTGGCGGAGCGCTTCCTCGCAAGCCCAGAGTATCTGAGGATGACCGAGGGCGTACTGGATGGAGGTTCGGTGGTTTCTATCTCGATGGTCAGGGTACGCGCCATGCACAAGCTATTTTCGGGCAACATGAGCCAGAATCGGGGTATGGTGTTCCAGCAAGGCAAAGGCAAGAGAGTGGTTCGCGGGCTCACCAGGCAATTGACGACCTCCAAGTTGCCGTCACGAGTTGCGTCTTCGGGAATTCGTCGGATCTCTGAGCTGAGTTGACCAAGGCAAGGAATTTCAACAAACTCACACATTAACGGCGTGACACCATAAGCATCCTTTCCATCGACGGACACCATCCCGGCACCCACTTCCAGCAAAATGTCGACCGCCTTTGGAGAGTTCATCCAGGCGGCGAACCCCAACGGAGTAACCCCATTCATCGCCTCTTGGGGAGCGTTTAGCGTGAATAACGATACATGACGGTCCTCAACAAGTAGCCGGAGGATGTCCAACCGGTTCGTGGTCATAAATGAGGGATCGACGGTCTGCCAACTGCAGGGGCCACGCGTTTAGCATTGCTTCACACATACACACACAAAGAACTCCGGGAACAACCCGCGCTGGTGCGCACCTCTCACCCGCAACCGCGCACGCGACGGCCGAGCGCCCCACCGCATCCGTCGCATTCACGTCCGCGCCACGCGCTAGGAGGGAGCTCGCGTAGGGTTCGTCTCCGCGCGTCACCGCATTAAGGAACTGCGCGTTGATCGATGTAGTAGATGATTGCGCGTTCGCCGTGGACGGGGTTATGTCGGGCATGCACGAGAAGATGGGGAAGAAGACGAGAAGGGCGGGGAAAAGAGTGACACGGCGTGGATGATGATGGAAGTCGGAGAGGTAAGCGGAGGACGGACACAATAATCCTTGACCCAAGGACATAAATCCCGCAGGCGTCTTTTATTACTTTAGGAAGAATCGCCCACATAACCGGGGCACGGGGCGAAGCAAGTATCAAATACAGGCGCCTGCAACATTACTTGGAGAAAGTAATCCCTGTGCCCGATAATGTAAAGCAGGCTCGACATTCTACCACGGGCTTGACGGAGTAGAGGCACCGCCCACGTTATGCGCCCGCTACGCCCATGACGGTTTAGGAAATTCGTCCGACACGTTGTCTGCATGTCCCGTAAGTATTGACAAATTTCGTTCGAAATGAGGTAGAGAAAATCGATCCGGATTGGCAAAACACACAGTGAGTTACGAGAATGTGTGTCGGCCCGTAATTAGTATTCACACGTCGTACGTGGTCACACGCATTGGTCGGTGGGCTTATTGTCTATCCACTTGCCACTGTCAGTGCCAAGTCGAAGATTGTGTGACGTATGTGATAGAGTATACAAATCAAACCTCACGTGACTTGATCCGTTATTCCCCAGGCACCAACTCGTTCGGATCGCGCCAAGTCGGTGTCTACCAGCGAAAAGAGATACAATTAAAACTGGTAACGTATACGAGATGGTGTATGTGTATGCAAGGGCAAGGCCAAAATGATAATTATCAACCATGAGACAGAACAGCATCAAGACGGGAAGATCGGTCTGGGGAGTCCAGAGTCAATAGGACGGGGAAAAATTGGCATGGCATGTTTAGAGGAAAGCATCTCGCCCGAGCGTTCCCTGAAAACTCATGACGTCAGGGTACCGAAGGCTAACAATACTAGAAGCATACCTTGACTTGTTCAAAATTTGCGACAGCCCGATCAATGTCCCATCCGTTATTCTGGAGACAATCCACAGCAAACTGAACATTGAGGCGCGTGAGCGTACATATTTGTGTTACGAGTGACCTTTGCGGTTCGGGCTATCACAACACCATTGATCAATCTCGGCTAGCTGTGCAGGAAATAATCGAAAACGCACAATCGCCCCGAGTTCTTGTTGGACGGATGCTGGCAACGTCGACGACTGACTGGACGAAACTGCCTGGACGAGAAGCGGTCCCGGATTCCATGCTTCATGGCTAGAATAAGCCCGGATCACAAGTTGGTCTGAGAGTATCTCTACATCCCATCCACTTGCTTTGGCTCTGATCTATCGTTTGAACACCCTATCGTTTTCAAATACTCATAGACGCACCTCGACCCTTTTGGGGCAGGGACCAAGATGAACGACCGATCAAACGAACGAACTCCTCCAACCGGTTCTGTCGTAACCCGCGCCAAATATTAAGTGTCCAGAACGCAAAGAAAATCTTGAGTTGCCGCGACAGACCTTCGATAAGCTGTCCGTGGATAGACAAGAAAAGTGTCGTCCTGTCCTCATGTGTTACAGGCCACGCATCGATACAGAACTTTTCCGCCGCGCCAACAATATCGTGCTTCGTCTGGGGGAGAGATGACATGGCGCTAAGAACGTTCCCCCGTCCTACATGAATGCTCTTCAGCATCTTGTCGACCGCACCTGCCACTCTACTAAGATTTCTAGATCCTGCACCTAACCACGGGGACCATTCCAAGTGACGCTGATTAGGCATCTCTTTTGAGTACTGGAACCCTTGGATTTTGGCGCGGGCAGGAATAGACGTATTAGCTTGGAACGAGAACGTGGCGAGTTCATTATACACGTTCGAGAGTGTGGCTCGTTGCGTGTCGAACAACGGGAAGAAGCTGAGGGTGTATGAAAATAAGATCGAAAAAAGGGTGGAGAGAATGCATACCGAGCAAGAAATGATGTAATAATGCCGCCATCCACCCCAGCGATGAGAGGGGGCTGCATCGATGCAGGGAAGTCTTTGGCTGTCGGACGAGAGTCAGAGGATCCAGCTGGATGCGGTGTCTGCGGGGCATCAAACGATATCTTCGTGACGGGCTCCTTGTCCAATAATTCAAGTGTCGGAAATCGTCTCATGATATTACTGGAACCTTGTCAGCCCCATGCAAGGAATGCACGGAAAGATACTCACTTCCTGTAGGTGTCCACACGATTGTTCTGATATTCTAGCTCTCGTATGGGGTTTCCAATGAGAATCAGCTCGCGCAATTTCGACAACTTGTCCTTCTTGTCCGACAACTGAGATATCGAATCGAGGTCTTTCCACACTCGTAAACTATTGTTCTCAAGAGAAAGATTGGCAAGACTCGGCAGGTAGTGAGCAATCGTTGTAATGACATGTGTGCTTTGAAGGTTGTTATTGGCGAGGGATATAGTACGGACCTGATTGAAGGAATGAGAACAGCTAAGCGAGAAGGCGCAGTGAAAGGAACGCACGGGCGGTTTGAGTTGTGATGCAAGCTTAAATATTACTGCAGCCTCCTTTCCTGTGGCCCCAGGTACGCCGGGCGGTAGGAGGCCTGCCCTGGTGATCATCTCGTCTTCAGACATTCGCTGATCAAAGTGTGAGCCAAATAAGAGAGATAGAAAGTTTCTACAAACTTCGAGATTGAGAAAGCGTGATTGGGGATCCCAGCGTTTTTGTACGAATCTTCTCCATATTTCGAGAGGTTTTCCTACAGCCACTCGTGTCCCCGGTAGTACTTTGTCGCCATTTAGCGATATTGCATTCCTGCGCACACGCCCGAATGCAGCACCACGGATGCTGAGAGGGCCTGAGGAAGGAGGGGCGATCCGTGAGGCTAGCTGGTGGAGCACCACGAGGGAACGAGTCGACGGAGCAAGATGAAGAATGTGAGCTTGGTGTTACTCAGAATTAGGCGAGCACAAGACATTGATTGCATATGGGGGGTGCAGCGCTAAAACAGGAGGTGGAGGTGGCAAAAGTAACCAGATATTTACCATGGAATCACGACTGGGCCCTGGTTGACCTTTGATGGTGTCTATGAGACGCGGTCGATGGGAGCGTGGCTTGGGGAAACCCTTGCGACCACCTGGCTTGTCCGAGGCGTCGCGCATGCGTTCATCTCGGTCCATGAGACCGGCGTTGCGCAAAGCGGTATTGACCAACACAGTGGAGCCAGAAGGAGAGGGAGTTTGAAGCATCTGAAATAGAGTGGTCTAAAGCCAAATGATGGCAAGGCTGAGATGAGAACAAGAGGCAGTCGTAGTGGAAGGTGGAAGATACGACAGCCAGGGGATCCCGGTGCCGTGGGTGACGGTGAGAGGCGTTAAGAGTCACAAAACGGGTGTTGTGTCACAACAATAAGGGCGGCCAGACGATGACTCAGCGGAAATCCGCCACCCGTGCCGCCGTGCGAGACCAGGTCAGATACACACGGTGGCAGTGCAGTCTCCGAGGTGTAGCCGGTGCCCTTTGGATGACACTGTCTTACAGCCTGTGTCAATCCACTATCCATACTGTACCAGGCAGATTGAGATGGTGCATGTAGGTTTCAGGGGGGTGGGGTTTGTTGGCTTATTAAGCCGTGACACCGACTGGTCATGAGGGGTTTTATTTTCCCACATTATTTCGTTTACATACTCCAAGCTGATCCCTCCCCGGCCACCCCATATTCGAGTCGCTCCCTTGAACTAGGGTTACTTCGGACCATTCTAGCTCTGGTCAAGCCTCGCTCTTGTCATCCGATAAATATGGATAACCCACAGCATTATCAACCTCTTTCACACGCACTACAACCCCCGCTCTCACAACCTTCCCAATATGCCGCATTCCCGGCATCAAATGCAGCACAGCCATACTCCGTAAGTGACAGTCAGCGGGAAGAGGAAGAGGAGGAAGAGGAAGAGGTGGTTGAGGAAGAACTAGATGACAATGATCGCCGTGAACTAAGTCCCTCAGCGTCTCCTCCGAACAAGCAAGCAGCAGGGTGTGTAAATCTTGTCACGCTCGAATATTTCGGAATGCACATTTTTTTACTCTTTATTTGCCGGAAGCCCGGCCGCGACGGGTAACCCTACCCCTTCCCAAGAGCAGCCTTCACAGACAGCGTCTGTTGGCCAATCTTCCGCTCACGGTCCCGACTCACCTGAGCAGAAGCGTCGTCCCGGTCGTCCCAAAGGCTCCCGGAACAGAAAACCTCGTGAGAGCGCTGGCTCTGCTGGCAAGTCTCAGTTCCCCAGTTACCCTATCTCGCAAGGTGGTGCCCCGCCATTGCCAGGTGTTACCGCTCAAAATCAGCAGTACTACGAATTTCAATGGCGGGTGCTGAATCTATGCTCCGAGTTCTATGGCGCCGCCGAAGAGCTTATTGTATGCTTTACTTATCAACTAATGCGATGTTGCTTCTGAAATTTATTAGAAAGCCACCCCTTCTCTGGTCATCGCACAGTCATACCAAATGGGGCCATCTAGCAAGGTCGATCCCCTCAGTATGCTAAACGAGGCGAAACGAATTTGTGACCAACTGGTACGTTCGGACCCGATAGCCTACCCATCTCTCAAGGACATCATGGCTGTAGCTTCAAAATCCTAGTCAGCTCGTCGGTCAACCGCCACCGCCTGTCTACCCCTCCGTGTCTTATCCACCTCCATCTCAAGCTACAGCATCTGCGCCTGCAACAACATCCCAGCCGTCCGCTGTCATTACCAATCCTTCCACTTTCGTCATGCCTCTCGGTATGCCAGGCACTTCACAACCTATTTACCCTACGATGTACACTACGACTCCACCACGCTACCCAACTGCGCCCTACTATCAATATCCTCATGCCCCTGGTTATTATCCGAGCATGCCCACACAGACGGCTCCCGCACCACCCCAAACATCCTCCTCGGCGCCAACCTCAACCCAAATAATATCCTCCATGTCTACACCTGCCACTTCAACCCTGACCATGGCCACTAGCAATCCTGCGGGAGCCTCAGGAGCTTGGGCTGATGAGGAAGTTGAACGTCTAAAGCGCCTTGCAGAGCAAAGTCGAACTTCCGGATCGTCAAACGAGACAGACTGGGACTGGGTTGTTGGCCAATGGGGCAACACTCGTACAAGGTCTGCACGTTCACTTATCAATTCCAATTCGATGGTGACGATCCACGCCTTAGACATCAAATTCTCCTCAAAGCGACAGCGCTTGGCCTCAAAGAAAGTACAACACGTGGTGTCAAACGAAGGCGAGAGGGCGAGATCCCGAGTGCAACTGAAGCAGCCCCACCCCCAGCACCTGCGCCGCCTATGAATTCTCTCACTAATGCGGCGGGGGCTGTACGATCTCCCGCACAAAGCCACACTACCACATCTACCCCATCCGCTCAGCCATCGCCCGCCATCATCCACAATCCTGTCCCCCCACCACGGCCCCAATCGACGACATCGACGCCCACACCAACTTCAAGTCGGCCCACAACTACCGCACCTCCAACTAACCTACCTTGGCCGATGCCAACGGTTGCCGCGAATACGTCTCCAGTTATCGCAGCGGCTGCGACCACACCCGCACAGTCAGACCAACGGGGTGCAAACTACTATCGCCAGCCTCGCACACATCCACCGCCACAGGCGCCTCCTGTTAAGACAATTCCCTCGGCGACGCATCAGTTTATGTATCAACCAAATGGGAAGTCGAGTAAATAGGAGACTCGTCGTCTTCTGTATCATGCTGATATCTCATCGCTTCGCTGTCAACTCTGCTTTGCTTTGCTTATTTTTCTTTCGCTACTCGTTCCGGCTTTCTCAACTTATGTTGAAAGAAGAAGCCCATAAATACTATACATACTGGATGTGACATTTGATCCTTCCACAAAACAGTGAGATAAATATTTTTGCGCGGAATAAAGAGCCATCAGGCAGGCTATTTTTATTTCGCGCATTCGGATTCGATTCGAGAAGTCACGAGATTGGCATCGGTCATATGACTTCTCTGGTGCCAGTGCGTCGCCGTGTCACGTGTCATTTGGGTCTCTAGCTATGGCCCCGTTCGAGCCACCAGAAGTTGTGTTAACGGGATTGAAAGAGAGAATCGAAGCTCTTTCTTTCCAAGGTCACATAATTCACTTGGATATGCCCCTCAGCTAATCTGTGATGTAGGAGATCGCCTCTATGTAGGGACCGCGAACGGGAATTTGTCTGTGTACAATGTTGTTAGCCCGGCAGGTAGATATCAGGATTGACTCGCACGGCCACGTATCTGACGCTGAGAATAGATGGTAAGGGTTATACCGTAACCCATTTAGAGACCAAGAGAAATTTCACAAGGAGGGCTATCGACCAGCTTGGACTTGTGAAGGAGATAAACTCGCTTGTCGTACTTTCGCGTGCGTAAATTTGTACTTCTCGCTCACACTCTTGACAGCCCCCAAGAGTCACAGGTTACATTGTTCAACCTTCCTGACCTATCTAAGCCTACTCCGCTGCCAAGGGCGAAGACTGCATTTTCCTTTACAGTGCATACATCCGTGCAACACTTGTATCCCGATGGAAAGAAGACTCGTCCACAGGAGACCGAATTCAGCTCTCCGATTATCCCCGTCCCTACTGTTATCACATATCTCGTAGTCGGGTGTCAACGGAAGCTGGTAGTCTATTCGTGGAAGGATGGAGAGGCACAGGACATTAAGGTTTGTCGATTTAGAAAACCTCCTCGGTTTCTCAATGACAATACCGTCAGGAATCGCCTCTCCCGCATTCAGCGCGGACCATTGCCTTCCTGAATTCTGAAGTTATTTGCCTGGCCTATGAGTCGGATCACGTCCTATTTTCCCTAGAAACTATGTCGACAATTGAGATTGCATCCGGCTCTACGACGACTAAGTCTGGGGCCGGAATTAGTAATGTAGGCATGGGTGCCTTTACAGGCCTAGGAGGATACATGACCTTGGGCCTGGGATCGAAGCTCAGGCCGTGCGTCACTAATGTTGGGGACGCACAAGTGCTTATCGCAAAGGATCGTACGTGCATCTCCCTTTTTTAACTGTCCTCGTCTCAGTTACACTACAAGACGAGGGTCTCTTCATCGGTCTGGATGGTAAGCCGTCCAATGAAGCGCATATTGCCTGGCCAGCACCTCCAGAGGATGTTAGTACGTCATGCAAACGTACAAAATTACGCATAAACTAATCTGTCTTGTCAGGTTTCATCAAGCCATACCTTTTTACCATACTTCCTGCAGGAAGTGTGCCAAAATCGCCTGGGGGCGATGCGGGATCTGCGCCTGGCCCCCCAACTTTCTACTCTATTCCCGTGCTCCAGATACACTCTTCTATTTCTCTCCAAGTATCGCAATCATTGCCTTTTCCGTTCAATTCTCAACCTACATCATCACCCGTTCCCATCAACTATACCTTGCGCCTCTTGACTCCGTCTCCATCTGCCAAGTCTCCTCTTTTCCTAGTTAGCACGCCTACGGACAGGGCTACCGCAACATCAGAGGGTAGTTCAATATGGTGTTTTCGCATGAAATCGTGGGGTGAACAAGTTGACGAGCTCATACATGCTGGAAAGTATGCGGAAGCTCTCGCTTTGCTCAACACAATCGATGCTTCTCTTTTATCGGATAAGGTATATAAACTTCAAGCTATGTATGAACCCTTGCTAATTTGTTGCAACCTTGAAGGACAAACGCACAAGCCTGACCAAAGCACTAGACGCAGTGTCGCAATTCCGTGCAGGCGAATTTGACCGAGCGCTCGACTCGTTCGTCAAATTAAATATAAACCCTGCAAAGGTCGTCTCCCTATATCCAGAGTCAATTTCAGGTCGCTTGTCCGTCCCACGTGACCAATGGATCCAGGTGTTTGGTGGGCCCACGCCAGCGGCCCCACGAGAGGCAGTATCGTCATCATCCTCTAGCTCATCGGAACATGGCGGTGATGTGGAGGAGTCAACACTATCGGGACAGATAGTGGCATCAAGCGTGGCTAAAGTGAGCAAATTAAAGAGTCCGCTCGATGCGATTCGGCCCTCCGGCTTCAAGGATTCGGAAACGGCTTCAATTACAAGCAAGAAGGACAAACCACGAATAGGTTGGTGCATTGTCATTCCGATGATTTTCTTTTTGCCCATCGAGATTCCTTTAGATAGCTTCAGCTCCTCAGTTGAAAGCCTCCTAAAGTATCTCCCGGACAGACGCCAGAAGCTTCTCGGCGCACTGGAAGCTTTTCATATCACCCCTGCGCAGTCCCATCGCCATGCTTCCCTATCCGATACATCCAGCGACTCGCTTCGCGAAATTCCTGATGCTCCCTTTTCGTCTCTTACTCCAGAACAGCTAGTCTTGTGTGCGCAGGTCGTTGATACTGCACTTTTCAAGTCGTACTTGGTAGTTCGGCCGGGGCTGCTTGGTCCATTGTGTAGGCGGGATAATTGGTGCGAGGTGGCGGAGGTCGAGGAGACGCTTGCCGCACGTGAGGCATGTACCTTTCCTTTTTATAGGCAAGACGAGCTTACAGTATTCTCGGTTAGAAATTCTCTGAGCTCATTGATTTGTACAATGTCAGGAAAATGCACTCCAAAGCTTTGGAGCTCCTTCGTAGGTGAGTTGATAGTGTTTTCTGTATTCGATCCCACTCAAGACGCATTGTAGGCTGAGTGAGAAGGAAACAGACTTGAAGGACAAGCTTGGACCATCTATAGCGTATCTCCAAAGACTCGGTCCGGAATTTTTGGATACTATCTTCCAGTTCTCGAAGTGGATTCTCAACGAAAATGCTGAGATGGCTTTGGAGGTCGGTAGCATCGTAGATGTCTCTATGCCTCCTGTTGATCCATCCAAAGATTTTTACATCCGATGAAGTGGAGTTACCTCAGCAACATGTCGCCAACTTCCTTGAAAGTGTCAACCGAAAATTCTGTGCGCGCTACCTGGAGTTCCTTATTGAGGAGCGTCATGAGGAGCGGCCTATATATCACGACCGTCTCGCGGAATTGTATCTCAGGATGACTCAGGATGCGAAGAAGGCAAGAGACGAAGGTACATTCTAACTACTAATAACGGTTGTGCGGCTTGTTAACTTTCGATTGATCAATAGAAAGCTGGAACGGGGCATACGGGAAGTTGCTACAATTCGTTGATAATACCACTCACTTTCGTGTCGATCGCTTGCTCGGCATGCTCCCAACCAACGGTACGCAGTCCAATGGATCTACAGCCCAGCGGGGACTGATCTTTTGCACGCGTAGACCTCTTTGAGGCAAGAGCGATTCTTCTTGGTAAACTCGGACGCCACGATAGCGCCTTGGAGCTGTACGTGTATCGGCTGCACGACTACGACAAAGCGGAACAGTATGTCGACCGTCGTCACCCTTCCGTTAGGCCACTCGCTCGTTTCTAAAACTTCTCGCCGCGATAGATATTGCAAGCGAATATACCAGCCAGACGGCGAAACCTGCAACATATTCTTGACACTCCTTCGGATCTACCTACGCCCGCTCGTCAAGACAACAGACAATCTCCTGCAACCCGCGATAGACTTGATCGAACGGCACGGGCCCCGACTGGACCCCGAGGAGACGCTACAACTTTTACCTCCGCTGGTCTCCACGCGTGACGTGCGCGTATTCCTGATTGGTGCTCTGCGCGTACCGCGCTTCGATTCACGTGTCGTGCGCGAGGTGGCGCTTGCCCGGAAGGACCAGGTGGCGCGCAAGCTGATGTACCTAGAGGCTAATCGCGTCAGGATTACAGACAGCCGCATGTACGTTTGTCTGCCCGTATTGGCATATGTATTCCCAACGTGTTTACGCGATTCTCCAGTTGTCCACAGTGTCACAAGAGGATTGGGCCAAGCGCCATTGTAGTACATGCGCCAGGGTGAGACCCACATTCTACCCTCAGTGACTCCTAAATAACCTGTGATATACAGCGGCGAAGTCACACACTATCATTGCCGTGAAGCCTTCACAAAGCGGCTGAAAGAGACACGGAGGATATGATACATTCAACTTTTTTTTTGCATAATGTCTTCATTAGTACATCTTATTAGTCACTTCAACCCCACCTTCATCGTCGAAGCGTTTAGAACAAGCTCCCGAGATTGTCCTCCTCGTCCTGAAATAAATCGGGAAATTCGAGCTTTAAGGGTTGCACGCTCGACGCAGTAGTTTGCATTATGGGCACCTCAAAGATAGGTGCGACAAGATCAGATCCAGTTAGTTCATCCCATTGCTCCGACACGACCTCGGGAGAACGGGACGCAGACGTTTTCAACAAATTCGAATTCTTTGAGGAAGGTGATGTTGGCCTATGGGGAATCGAAATACGGGGTGAAGGTGAAGGCGTCTTCACCAGGGCTGAAGAGAATTCCCAGCCCGCTCCAGGAGTACCGTCCGGGGCACGAGGTGATGGTGGGGCTTGAGGCCCAAACAGACATGGGAGAGCCTCACCAAGAACGGGAATATTTCCACTCGTTGAAGGCGAGGGGCAGCGAGGTTCAGCGCATCCCAACAGGCGAACCTCTGGGCCTGAACGGAATGACAGTGCTGGAGAGTGTACTCTCTCGACGGGAGAGTCAGTGTCCTGGAATAACAGCGGAGAAGAGTCATGAGGTAAGGCCTCGCAGGAAAGAACGAGTCGGTGGGATGAATCGGGGCGAATAAAGGGATCCTCGTCGGAATGTACTGCCTTCAACTGAGTGCCCTCATATCGAGCAGTGATGGGAGGCTCTCCTACATTCACCTGTCCTGAGTCAAAGGAAGCTACCGACGAAACGCGTTCATAATGGATTGTATGAAGGGACCGAATCTTACTGAAGTACGTGGCATCTGCTGAAGGGATAGGAGGAAGGCCCAGCACATCACCGATGACATTCCAGGGGTCCTCACATGTCAGGAGGTCAGGCATGAGATCAGCCTTACAAGATGAAGCCAAAAGTATCGGCGGAACTTTGCTAGCGAAACCCGAGTGCAGGTTGGTAAGGTGTAGTAAAGGTGAGAGGGAAGCCAGGCCAGGCGTTTGGTACTTGAAGCGACTACCGTCATAACGGGGGGAAGGGCTATCCTCACAAGAACCGCCCACCGTCGAGGGTAACGGGATTTTGTCAAAGTCCAGGAGCGTTGTCTCAGCCCCATGCGACATCTGACGAAGAGAAAGAAGAGACTCGTGAGTTGTACTACTGAGTAAGGGGGATGAGGGAGGTAACGGCGATGTTGGGAACTCCAGGGCGTCAAATGAGGGCGGTAAAAGGTCCGTTGAGAATAAATTCCTTTCCAATACCCCTGAAGAGTCCTTGTCCTGGGCAAACTGGGGTTCTACTGTGCTTGTTGTTATTGATTGAGCGGGGCTTTGAGAGGTGTAGCGCTCCAGGTATTCGTTATCGGATGTGGGCTTGACGTACATCAGATCAGTCTCGCTTTCGTGTGCTGGCTCCGAGAAAGAGACTGTCTCCCCGGGAGAACTTAACTGAGTTCTAGTTTGGTACATTTGTAAAATTTCTATCAGCAATGCAGTTGGTCCTTGTGCTGTCGGCATAACCTCGTAAGCTATACATACCAGAGCCCTGAGCAGCATGGAGAGTGGGAGCCTTCGGACGCTGCCTTGCAGAAAATCTGGTAATAGGAGACATGGGGCCTTCATTTCGTTGTTGGGGTAAATCCAGCCGCTGAGGAGTCCTTATGAGTTAAAGCGAGAACAGAGGCACGAAACCCACTCTTGACACAGAGTCGAGGCGAGATATTGATGACTCGGACGCTGGGACATGTTGTCTGCGGAAAATTGGGTAATTGCAAAGTCCAACGGTCCTTGAAAACTCGAGGACGCGTTTTACTTCTGCTCGAAGGGAAGAGTCTTTGGAAAGACGTCCTGCTCAAATCAGGAAAGAGGCCGCGGGAACTCACAACTTCCACTATTAGGGATATATGTGGCCCTCAGGTTTGACGATGTACTGCTGGAACCTATTCCAGAAGACACCGTAGACGAGGAAGGCTCAGAAGTGACTGCGCCAAGAGCTCCCGTCTGGCGCACGAGGGTCGACATTGAAGGGCAGGAAATTTCTCTCTGCGCGTGTCCGAGAAGAATATCGGATATTCCAGAGGTGGTCACTTCTTCCTTGGAATGAGTTCTGTTTACCAGACTACGACCAAGGATACCAAGACGCCGACGACCAAAGTGATTTTTTTGGGCACGACGAGTCGAATCACGAAAACGCGTTCGGGCAACATTCCTGAAGAACGTGGATACTGGTTTAGAAAATATTAGATGTGGACCGGGATGTGAACGACTCGCCGTTTTCCACCAGTGTAATTTGCACCCGTCATGGTCGTCGCAACGAAACGTCACGGCCACGTGGCTTGCCTAGTTCTGAGCTACCTCTGCCTTGCCTCGCTACTACTATCTAAGACGAGCGTTCCTGCTATACGTCATCTGGGGTGCTTCTGATGCATATCGTGAGATCCCCATCACAAGTGTAATTAATATTGCATACTTAGGCGGTCACGGACCAGCGCAAGAAGACATCCGTTAATGAAACGACGAAACGGGGCATCACGCAGCCAATTCTATTACACCCACGCGAGCTGCCTGAGACATCTGCTAGTATTCAAGTTCTCCGAGTCACGTTGAAGTCAAATCACCTGCCCCGAACAGATTTCGTCACGACTACTCTCCTCTAGGGTCCACAGATTAAACCTCTCATATCCCAAGCTTGGCAACTTCATTTTAGCGAGTCAGAGGAAGGGGAACAACTGTCTTGTTTTCGTTTGCATGGGGAGTTTGGGCGTCTAGGGCGATTCTAGCGGCAAATGCGGCGCTGGCCCGGCCGGTGTACTACACATGGGTACGTACCAAACCAGCCGCAGCAAGTCACTACTATATCCCATCGACCCTTCGGTTTCTCCACTCGCCACTCTTGAAGTCTCTTTCCAACATCTCTTGCAACAAATGCGGCTTGTGGCATTCCTCATTCCATTTCTGAGATTTGCACCCCTCATCGCGTCGTCGCCCCTCGTCACCCTTTCGTCAGGCACGTTCCGGGGGCTGTCTGTGAACGGCACTGATCGCTGGCTCGGAATACCCTACGCGCGACCACCCGTGGGCTCTCTTCGTTTTGAAGCACCGGTTCCAATATCTCAACCTGCAGAAGGGGTCCAAGATGCTTTACAATTCAGCCATGCTTGCCCTCAACCCCCCACTAATGCGCCTACAAGCGAAGACTGTCTGTATCTGAACGTCCGTCTTTGGTCAATAATTAGTTTCTATGCGTCCATATCTTGTATGCGCAGGTGTGGCGACCGCAAAAGACTTCATCCACTACGAAGCTTCCTGTCTTTGTTTGGATCCATGTACGAACATATTGAACCTGATTATATGCTATTAACTAACATTTTCGAAGGGTGGTGCATATAACATCGGGTATGATAGGACATCTGTCAACCAACGGACAAGCCTTGATCTTTATGGTCTAGATCTGCCTCTGACCCGGCGCTCGATGGAACGCGTAGGTGGAATCTCATCATCTCATCTATGCCTAACAAATGGCAACGTTACCCAGGTATTGTGACCAGGAGTATAACTATCGGGAAACCCATCATTTTGGTGACCATGTAATACCATTTTACCCTCGTTTCTCGCAAGTTTTTCATCATCCGCGACAGCAATTATCGCGTAAATACTTTTGGATTCGTGAGCACGACTCAGTCATTCAAAGCCCACAACTATCTAACTACTTTTCTCAGCTTGCCAGTTCTCACGTTCCACTTCATGACTTGAACAGCGGGTTGCAAGATCAACGGGCCGCCTTGGAGTTCGTCCAAGATAATATCTGCAAGTTCGGCGGGGATCCAGAGAAGGTAGGCTTACGCAGCTTGTCTAAAGGATGCTATTCCTGAGGCCACTGTTAGGTTACGATCGGTGGCCAGGTGGGTACACGAGGACTGCCTTTAAAGCACACCTTATCTTTTATATAGTCCGCTGGGGCCGGAAGTGTTGAGGCCCATATCCTATTCCCAGCTTCTCGGTCGCTATTCCATGCAGCTATCATGGACTCGTCTACAGGTCCATTGTAAGTAGGAAGACAAGCGGACCTCTCAGGTTGGCGCTGACCATAGGGTTCCCAGCAAGAGCTCTCCTCAACCCTCAACTTATGACGAGCCAGGAAAGCCATTTGATGCCCTTTTAAAGGCCACTGGATGCCCTGCAGATCCCACTGCCGTCACATGCCTGAAGGCTGTTCCGTCTGAGGTTCATTTTCTACCCTTTGATCCCCTATGCGTCCTAAGTCACTCACAGATACTGGTGAACATAAGCAATACGCTCATCACCTCAACTCTCAATCACCAATTATGGCAACCTACAGTTGCTCCGGGCAGCTTGGCACCCATTCGTGCCTCGGCAAAGATTGCATCTGGGGATTTCGTTCATGTGCCTGTGATTATTGGCACTAATGTCAGTCGGTATCTCACCGGTCTGTCTTAAACCCCAAATTTTGACAAAAATCCCTGGTAGCAAAACGAGGGCACCTCGTTTTCAACTACACTATTCGGCCTGGGACTGTCAGGGAGCGCGGAAGTCGCGGCCTTCGAGCAGTTTGTGAAAGCTTCCCAGATAGATGAGTCGAAGGTCACTCAAGACGTCCTTTACGACATCGTGGACTTCTATCCGGCGAACACCGAACAGCTGCCGTTCAGCACTGGCGACTCCCTGTTCGATAGGGCCGTAGCTTGGTATGGCGACAGCATGTTCCTCGCCCCTCGGAGGCGCTTCACCGATGCAGCTGTAAATCTTCAACCAGTGTTCGCCTATTTCTTCACGGAGTTTGTACCGGGCGATTCGCCTGAGATGGGTGGTGCGTGGACAGTGTACATGACGATTTCTATGGGTTTTCGAATGGCCGCTAGTTTTCCATGCCTCTGAACTCAGGCTCCTGTTTGGGCCCGTGCCAGCTTCAGGTGTTGAGTTGGGATTTGCAAACACAATGCTCGACTTTTACATCAATTTTATCAACGATCTCAACCCGGGACGTATGTATCTTCATATCTTGTCTTATCTAAGATGTTTGTTCTACGATCTAATCTGTCCCTCTTAGCGCTGTGGCCGCAGTATATACCAGATACCAAGCTAGTCCTACAGCTGCAAAGGGACAATATAACTGCCTTAACGGACGGTAGGACCTTACGGGGGTTCTCGAAAGCTGAGCGCCGTGTCTTACAAATTCCTACATAGACTTTCGCCGGAACTTCACGGACTTTTTGAACACCCCCGAACTGCTAAACGAATGGGAGAAATAACGACCCGACTACGGTTTCCATCGGTGCCGTTGTTTATTTTCGCATCAACGTCCAGAAATGGTAAGGTATTGCAAGACACGGGGGAGGGGACTTTCGACCAATCATCACGATGAGTGCTGCAGCGCTGTACCTTAGTTTGACAGTGACATTATATTGCCCAATACAAGAACAATGACCTTTTTGAATTGAGTCCAGGGGGCCGCGGGATAATAACGCTCCTTTCTCTGTCAGGTCTTGGACCTATCGCGGCGCCCAACTATTGTTAGAGGTTAGATGGCGACGCGGAACGGAACAGGACAATGCGAAACCATGCCACTTCTTGCCATAAATGCATTTTTTTGCCCCGGTTCCAGTGACAGAACGATCGACTCGGACGGTACGGCACTACACGTGTACTACTAGTAGCACAGCATGCATATTCAAAGAACGCTGACGTCTGCACCTCACCAGGAGGGGTAGCGGATGTGACACCACCCACCACTATTGCTGACCTACCCTCACTATCCCTGTAGTCTGTTATCTCTCCAACAATAAACCGGCACTGTCGACGCTTGACCCCTATTTATCCCTGACCCCTTGTACCTCTCCAGGGTCAAACTCATCAGATCATCATCCAGCTCCCAAGCGATCGGCCGTTGAGGCCACACTAGTATGGGGGAGCTGGTTGATGATGTGATGAGTTCGACGCCGGAGATAAGGGCGTCAGGTTCGCGAGAGGCTCTGCGTATGGAGGGCAAGAGTTGCCTATAGTGATGTTATCGTCTCTAGTCGCCTTGCTCAACAAACAGAGACGCTTATTGCGTAGTCCGTCGTCTTCAATACTTGGGCCCCGAGCCCAAGTATTGAAAACAACAGTCAAGCGGGCACGAGCGGAGGGAGGCAAAGCCATTGGTATTGAGATTGAGAAACATACAAAAAGCTCCGGACGGGCCTGAGAAACACCGAGTGAGGGGACACCATGGGCCAGAGTCAAATGCTGGTTTGAGCAAAGCGTGAAGTTCTGACTCTCAAACAGCATTTGACTCTCTGGTCATGAAGTCTCTCACCGTCTCAGCAGCTTCAGGCAAATGCCCGGCGGAAAACCGCGGCTGCTCGTCGGCGCGGGCTGCGGTTTTCAATTCCTGTTTTTGGAGGCGCTTCAGTCCGACTATCGCACATCCCAATCATATTGCTCACTTTTGCGCCATCTGACACCATCATCCAGAACCTGCAACATATGGACGCCAACTTATCTGCCCAACGTGCCGCGGTCGGTCTCTTGAGCTATGTCACATAACGTAGTTGGCCAAAATACTACATTACCACGTTTTGACAGAGAAGCCTATTTGAATTAGACAAGTTCGATTCAAATTCAAATTCGTCCAATTAGTGCAAGTTAATCACAGACCGTACTCGACAGTAACATTCACTACAGTACACAGTAAAAACCGACGATCCGTGAATTGTACAACATTGTCGTCATCAGTGTGTGAGTGCGTGTAGATTTCCGCGGTTGCATAGCATACAGTGTTTTTTGAATATGTCGGTTGGGAGGCCCAGCCCACCCTTTTTTTCCCCCCTCCTCGGATCTTCTTTTACACTGGTACATCCTCTCCCACAAGCCATCGTCATCCGGGTCTTTACCGTTACCTTCCCCCCCTTCCCCTTTCACAAAGCAAGGGGCGAATCGACAGCCAATAATGATAGCCCGAGTATAACGTGATCATGATTAGGGAAGCCAGCTCGGCTGCTTTGCAAGTGGCGTCGCTTAAAAAAAAGTTGAAACTGCTGTATTATGTTGTTGTTGTTGTGCTCGAGTGTCCCCCTTCCAATCAAAAATCAAGGGAAAGAGAGAACACTGTCTCTTCCTTCCACCGGCGGTTTTAAACGTATCCTTCTAATGGAAGCCCAAGCACAATTCATAGCCTGAAAAAAAAAGGTCTTTAAGGTCTGGTGCTCTCGAGACCTCTGGTCACAAGTCAAGAGAGACAAAGAGAGAGGGTAACCGGTAACGTTATATCGTTATCACGGATATCAAGCAACCCTTTCCCGCCATTTCTCATGTCAGTGTCAAACACTCAACACCTTTTCCCTCTCAACTCGTTATTACTAAATATATACCTGTCTTCTCGTCACTGGATCACTCGATGCGTCCTTGGCGTTTTTGTTTTAACAGCGAACAATTATGACTGCGTCGTCAATGCCGTACACACACACACACATACGCACGCACACACGCACATACACATGCACATGCACAAGAAGAGTCAAGAAGAATTAAGCTGCACGTGGATTAGATTCGTGGTGGTGCGTGCACCGACTTCTTGATTGCCCGGCGGCGTCAAACAAGGTTTGCGCCGCGCCCAAGAGTCCCATCATGTGCATGGCCAAGACTGCTACGGCGGTTAACAACGGCGCCTGCAACGCCAACAAACCACGAAAAAGAAATGTTTCATGTCTATTTTTTTTTCCAACATGTCGTCATTCCAGAACTTCCAGAACTTCTTCGAATTCTTTCGCTTGTACTCTGTGTTTACGAATGCAACTCTTCGAGTATTATCATTCGCTCGACGGTTATTTTTTTTACCCTCATTTGTCTTTTTTTCTCACTTCTCCCTTTATGATATATGATCTTTAGCGCAACCGAACCCGCAAGCGGGATTGAGTCCGCGTAGCGATGGTGCTCGGCCAGACTCTAGCTCTTCTTTGCACACATTCTCGGTAACACCTTGCCCTCCCCCGTTTGAGTCTCTTGCCCATGGTAACTGAAGAAGAGGTGGAGAGATGAACCCTGAAACACGAACGTTTTGCAGAACCTGCGAGTTATGCAGGCAAAACTCGAGTTGAGATCGAGGCTTCACTCAACCAGGGATTTGAAACGGTCAAAAGTAGCAAGCCGTATCAACATTAGCAGAAGAAAAAACCGCTTGGAGGACAAAGTCATTGAGTTTCAAAACTGGAATAAATGGTAGATGTGTGCGATAGACCATAGAAATAATTAGGGGTGAGAAAGAAGGGTACAAGTTGGGTTCAAGGAATGACATGGCATCGTGAGGTGCTTACACTATTAATGAACGACAATGCATAGGAAGGAAGAATCCAGGTAACTGCTAGGTATATGTCACAAGGTGAAGGGCTCGATGAACGATAGTGAGGAAACGAGAGTGTGAACCCGAGCCGCCCATAAAAAGAGGAAAAGGTGGAGATCATAGTTCTCCGGACTAAGTTTAGGTGATGGCTCACACCATGAACGCGAGTTCGCTCAACCGACGAACCTCATCGTCATCGATCCGTGATGCCTCGGCAGAGATAGTCGAATGATCGTGTATCTTGACACTCAATGACGAGACGGAGGATGGTCGAGGTGCAGTGCCCAAACACGACACCGTTGAATGAGCACGAGGACGCCCGAACATGGCATTCGACAATGTGCGACGTAAGCCGAGCATCGACGAAGATTTCGTAATCGCTGTAGAGGATGGCGGGCCCAGCGTGGAGGCCCGGTACTTTGGTCTCAGAAAAGACGACGTGCGAGACGCACGCCGTGTTGGGAACGCCGTAAGGTCTTGCCCTGTTGGGCTAGTGGGAAACGAAGGACTGGCGAAGGGATCAAAGTCATCTTCATCTAGAATAGGCTCAGACCCCTCCGTAATGATTTCTTGGCAAAGGAGGCCCCCCTCGCTGTTCTTCATGGAAAATGGTGCAACATCAGCACGTTGGCCCTTGATATACGATAAGGAAGAGGAAACTAGTTCCCCATGGTCGATGGCCCCTGGGCTGTCTGAGGTTTCCGAAGAGCAGTACATCGACGCTGATAATGTCGGGGTAGTGGGAGAGGCGAGGAGAGCATCAGTTACAATCGGGAGAAGATACAGGGGGGAATGGTCCGGAGATGAGAGTTGTGCTTGCTCCGGGAAGTCGGGTAGCTCAGAGGACAGTTCCACAGACGGGGATTGCGAACCCGATTCCGTTCGTAGATTGGAAGGCGGTCGATATTCTCGAGGACAGCCAAGTGGTTGCAAATCACAAGAAGATGACGCAGAACGCTGCGACCGTAAAGCGCGTGGGGATGCCAGTGGGTTTTTGACGACCTGGGAACCTGGCGAATACGATGCCTTAGAGGGCGCGGGAGAAGGGGGCGCCGATTGAGTGAAAGGCGTCTTCTCATCTTCCGATATCGACCTTGCAGGAGTCTCGGATGGCAGGTCCTCTAGACTGGATGAGGACATGAACCGTCCATCCGGGCTTATTGGACTGAGTGACAATGCTGCCCGTTGTGATCGAGAATCCTCGTGACCAACGGACCCCCTGGATGAAGCAGCCTTAAGTGATTGAGGGGAACGAATCAGGTCCGGAGACAGGAAGGTGTAGACTGATGGTGAACTAGGGAGTGGGACTGAAGCCGCGGGATCGCCGCCCCCCCCTATCTGTAGTTCCGACGATCCCCAGGTATGGGTTAGCATGTCGATCGGCGAGGCGACTGAGAAAGAGAGTCAGTAAAGACGGGGGCTTTTGTGGATTCAGTCATGATTGCGAACCTTGGTCCATAGAATCTGGATCATGGGAGAGCCACCGAGCATTACTTGTTCGCCATGACAGCGCAATATCCTTTGCGTCGCTCTTCCCACTGTCAGAGCCTGGGAAGAGCGTGTCAATCTTCTGGAGTGCATCAATCTTCCGATCTGCGTCCGCTTCCACCGCTGATAGGTCCCGCGGCTGTCGTTGCGGGAGCAGACCGCGAGCACGGAGAGCATCGTCCCGTCGTTCCTTTGATACAACGTCGTTTGAGAGGGCAATAGGTACTGCCTGCGGATGATGCGTCATCCGGCGGACATTTTCTTGCTTTCGTCGCGCCGACACAGATTTACTAGGCGTGCGGTCGAGTGGCACAGTGGCTCGCCTTCGAAAACTCTTAGACAAGATGTCGAAGATAGACTTGGAGCGCTTCAACCGAGGAGGACCACCCGAACTCTGCTTTTCCAGAGCATTGGAAGTAGAGGGGGAGCTGAGTATCCATTAGACGAACGAGAACACGGCATGTTGGCTGCGCAACTTACTTGGGTTGATCCGCGCATGCTTCCCTGTGGGATGAGAAGTAGTATCGAAAGAATATGATGGGAACTAGCAGCACAACTTACAAGGACGTAGCGTCATGGCCCGTTTCCACGGGATGAGCGAGTAGCACAGACCCTGACCTGAAAGTCGCAAAAAGGGATATGAACATCCAAAGCACAGAAATCCGAGTACACTAAAGTGGTGACAGGGGAGCATGGTCCGTTGGTTTTATGGGGGGGTACGACTGAGGGTGTTGAGGGAAGAATGCACGGTGACGTACCTTCCGGCAAGGGTGCCCACCTTACGTGCGGACCTGTCTCCGCCATTGGACATGGGAGTGCTGATTAGTCGGCTGACGTCCGCGGAGTCAACGTCGAGTATGTCACGGTAGACGAGCGGATCTGAGGCCTTCGGAGGCTTTCCATTCTGCCGTTCACCTTTCGGGCTGGATGGGCCCATACCATGTCGCAGGCTCGGTCGGTGGCGCTGCTTGTTGCGCTTGCTGCGCTTGTTGCCTAGGCCAGCCCAAGTGACGAAACGTTTCAAAGTCATAGGGAGAGAGCGATGAGTGTCAAGAAAGGGGGAGGAGAGGAAAGCAGTGGGGCAGAGCGGGTGAATGGGGAGGGCATGCCTGGTGAGATGGAGAGGATGAGCTGAATATAAAAGGGTTTCACCGACATGAGGCGCAGGAGGTGGATCACAAGATGGAGTGGCAAAGGAAGACGGATGGCCAGACCGGGGTAATGCGCCTCAGATGAGAGATCTAACGCAATCCAGGCCCCCGAGTGATCGCGGGGCTCTACACACCTTTTCTCCTCCCCACCTTCCCCCGCCCGGCCGTTCGGTCGACCGGTGAAAGCCCTTTCTATCCGTCGTTTTCCCATTTCTCCTCCTACGGCTATTAGCTCGTGCGAATAACAACAGCATCGACATTGCCCAATTACCAGCGTTGATCGCATACAACCCCGACTTCGGCGCTTCTCCTCAAGCTGGACCGATGTCACTCGGTGGAGTTCACTTCTCTCCATCTCTCACATAATCTCCATCATCACTGTGTGGCGCAAACTGAGAGTTCTCGAAAAAATAATCGGGGGGGAGAAGGTAGTGATTTGGGCACGTATAAATTTTCGCTTCTGCGGGCTCCAACTTCCACAATATTTTTGAGGGAGGCGTAGCTAACGTACGACGTAGAGGTATTGTATCCTCGAACCATGATGGTTGCAGACAGAACCAAGCGCGAAACAAAAAGTTCGCTTATTCTACTTGAATCTCTCGCGAGGGGTCACTCGGTCACTCTGAAGCTCGGAATCGAAACTGATACACTTATTTAGGAACTGAGAAGCGGCACGGCATGCACACCTAAGCTAACAAATTGCAGAGGGAGGAAATTAAGTTAGATCAGCTGGAACACTGAAGCAGGAGAAGTTCTCAAAAATTTTCTCAAAACTCATGTCTCGCTCGACATCAATGCATCAATCGGATCGGTGTGGGGTTGTAAATTGGTAAATTGCTCACGCGACAGGTCATGGGACAAGGGCACATCATTGAGAGTGCGTCCAATTATTCCAGAGGGATGTCACACGTCTCACCAACGTGACACGATGTGACATCCCGAACCTTCGCAGTTGTTGCAGTTGTTGCAAGGAAGGCAAGTCGAAACGAAGTCCATCACCAAGCCAAGCGTTACCATCACCAAGTGTTGCCGTATTTGCCGTATACTCGAATCACGCAAGATTTCCCTAACTGACTATGGCCACTTTTTACATCAAAAATGCCGTATGTCGTGGATCCAAGCGTGCCCTTCAATTAGGGAAAATCCGCACTGCAGTGTCTGACTGTGCTAATACTGGTGATGGGCATACTGCGGTTCCTGATCTTGGTGTCCGATTATCAGGGGAGCTCGCCCGGGGTTGTGTTGGGCCCGGATACCCCGCATCAACGGAAAGCCTAGATGGGTTTTCCTGCGATACGAGGATGCAAAATGGGCTCTCGCATTGGCACTGAGCATGGACGCACGAGCGGAACAAAGCCCGGATACGTAACTATAATTACGAGTCTGAGGTGATTCAATGAAAAGGATAGACCCTGGATTTCCGCACCGAACAAAACGAGGTATCTCATCTGGCTGGCCAGTAGCTCTGCCATTCAATATTCAATTCTCACGATATTCCAGGAGCATCGCATATTGTCCACCCACGTCAACCCTTCCTAGACCGTAATACAACAACTCGCTCAGCGAACACATTTCCGTTTGTACTTTCCGTCGGTTACATGCGCATGTTGTTATCTTATCGTGCTTCTAATTTTAGCGCTTCCATGTTACCCTGACTAACCAGGTCTCGACAGGCTCAGAGTCGGTATTTGGAAGTTGGGCCGACCAACTTACGCTGCAGAATTCCCAGCTCCCAGTAACGGTGACGCCGCGGCTGCGACTTTCGCGAAATCGACTAGCGCGGCCCAGTCACGTGTCCGACAACGGCTTCGTCCAATTCTCAGACGAGCTGTATGTCCGGACATGTTGGGCAGCGACGCGTCCACACCGCATCGCGACCCCGTCCTCATGTAGAAACTACCACGCAGCAACCACAACCGATTACTATAGGTTCAACACGAATGGATTTGAGGCGTTTGGCCATCGTAGCCGATAGCCGGTTGTCCCGTCTCATCTCTACTTGTGGATCAAATATGAGAAAGCAATGATCCACGTCACTTGGGAAGATGTCAGGCGAACAACTAGGAGGTTAATATTTACAAACGCAACAAGGAGATTGCACCGTCGACAAGGATTTTACCCGGTCGGAGGCGAGTTGGGAAAAAGTCGCTTGCAAAGACTCCATGTCGCGCCCACCCATCGATCATGAGCGTGCCCCACACGAGTGTCCAAAGCATGGTCCATGACCACCCAAGCCATCCTCGCACGGGCAACCCCGTCCTCTGCTGGAACGCGCCCTCTATCACTGCACCAATCCCCATGAGGAGGAAAAACCCGCCGGCGGTGTAGAACTCGGTCCCATTGCCAATCCCCCACAAGCCGATATGATGGAAGACGGCCGACACGGCAAATGCGCCCATGACCGCGCCGGGCTGTCCCAGGAGTGCTCCGCCAGGACGCGCCCCGTTAACGATGAACACGTGCCGGAAAAACTGGTGCCAGCGGAAGCTCCAAAACTCTCGAATCGAGGTGGACGTCCAAGGCCGGTGCGAGAGACGCGGCCACTGCGATGCGGGCTGACGAAGAAGGATTCGTCCGATCAACGTCGCGATGTGGTACAACGTGTCGACGAGCGCGTACGCCCACACGCCGCCACAAATGCCGGAGAGCGCGGCCGCTGCGATGGGAGGCAGAGAGGGGATGGCCGAGTCAAAGGTGCTGCCACCTCTAGGATTGTTAATGGAGGGGCTGAGAGATTGCATGATATATTGTGTAGTGTCAAGCGCCGTGAGTTTCAAGAGGGCTTTAGCCAAAACGGAGGAGATCGAAAGTGGCGGAGTGCTCTCGCGGGGAAACGGGTTGGTGGACCACGACCACCCTATTCCCCGCTGGTTGCAATAGAGATCGAAAGCATCGAGAAGGACATTTGGAACGGATAAAGGCCGTTCGACTGGGGAAGCTTGGCCCTCTGTTAACTCGTACTTCCTCAGCGGTTTCTTGGCGAAGGTCCATTCGACCGACTTGAGTGTCATGATAAACATTGAACCCTATACACAATTCTCAAAAACCTCCTCGAGAAAACTTTATAGTTACTGAATATCGTACCACATATGAAAAGTTCCAGATATTGAGACGCTCGGGACCCTGTAGTCCGAGCAACGCCGCCAACCACATAGAAAAGTTTAGTCCTACGGCGCAGTTCCATGCCTGCCATACAACGAAAGGTAGTAGCGAAAGCTTGAGTATGAACGTATTCGGAAAGATGGCCAGTATTGACAAAGCGTAGAAGCTTAGAAATAGGGGAGCGAAAGCAGCCAGCGTAAACGGCTCACGAAGAGCGGGATCTAGTGAACAAGGAAACAAGAAGGACATTAGGAGAAGGTTCCTTTGACGCTGTGCTGAGAAAAAGAGAGCTGGGTGACAGCTGACAATGACAGTGCCCTCTCAAGCACCAAGTTAAGTACTCTCAGTTGAATACAAATCCGACCATTCTGGCAGCGTGTAAGTCCCGTCAATGCCGTCTCAAGTTCGAGGCGTAACCGATCATGTATGCAAGGAATCGTGATCAGAGCTATTAGGTATTAGATCGTTTTAGCATGATGCAGGTAGCAGAAGCGAATTCGTGCGTATGGTCCAGCTCGGGGGCCGCAGTGCTCGCCGCGTGTTCGTGTTCGTGGTTCAGGAGAGTTCATTTATTAATTAAACTTTGTTTCGTCGCTCCGATTATGTAATCGCACTCTATCTCGCTCGCATGATAAATCCTAGACCTAGGAAACATACTGTACAGTACTTTGCGACATAAACGTATGAACGCGGAACGTGCATGAAGCTTTCTGAAAAAAAAGCAGTGGCTATGGAGGGAATGCGCCTCATTGCAAAGGTTGGCCGTGTAGTTCCACCCACCGCTGTGCGACCTTCACCCAATAAAGAGATGGACGCGCGCCGTCTGCGGACATCTTACTAATGATAAGTCCCCTTCTCGCCCACGTATCCACGATCCAGCTGCCCCAGAAAAACATCCATACCATAGCCCACAACCAGCCCAAGGGCCCGTGCACCTTCAACCGCGTCTTCTCCCGCCACATTCCTTCGAGGATGCAGCCTACACCCATCATGAGGAAGAAGAACGTCACGGAGGATAGCTCGGTCCCGATTCCCGCCCCCCATACGCCAAAGTCGTGCATGATCCCCGAAACGAGGAACGCGCCGAGCACACCTCCCGCTCGTCCGAAGTACTGCGCCACCGGTTTCGCTCCACAGACGACGAAGGATCGCTTGAACACCTGGTGCCAACGCCTCCCCCAGAAATCGGCCAGACTGGTCGCCAGCCACGGCGCATGGAAGAG
Source organism: Russula aff. compacta (assembly GCA_003313875.1). NCBI lineage: Eukaryota > Fungi > Basidiomycota > Agaricomycetes > Russulales > Russulaceae > Russula > Russula aff. compacta. Next base: position 4,887 of record QLOT01013503.1, on the reverse strand, counting down.
GGGCGGCCATTGTTCAGCGACTTGACCGAACGCCGTCATCGCGATGAATCCGACCAAGTAGTAGGTGGCCTGGAAGGAGGTGCACAGTCCGAGGGGACAGATGAAACACATGGCGATCACTTTTCCGTAGCGCAGGAGGGGCGGTAGGTCAGGATTGAAGATTGATCCGCCGTGGGGATGAGTGGGATATCTGGATGGCGAGAGGTCCCACGACTGCTGAGCGAACAGAACAAAATCGAAGAACGACTGTGTTGTCAAATGTCCGATGAGGAAGTCGATCGGGCCCCTCCGAGACGCAGGATCGGAACTCGGTGGGACGTAAATGCCTTTGCCCCAATTCCACCCTATACCACGTGCGTTAAAGGTCAGGTCAAAGGCGTTAAGCAAGGCGCCTTTGAGCTGGGTCGCGAAATCATTGGGTGCATTTGGTGGAAGCCAGGAGAATCGCTCCCGAACGAATGGTTTCGTTGAAGTGGCAAAGTCAATCGCACGGAGCATCAGGAAAGACATAAACCACTGCCGTGCATCATATATATGAGATCAGGGAGACGGTGCCGCTAGAATAACGTACGCATACGGTCATGCTGGTCCAGTTGTACCCAGGTTCATCAGATCCATCGAAATTATACCTGGTGGAGACTCGCCAAGCCAGCATCCCCATTGCGAGTAGTACGCTCAAGCGTAGTACACGTGTTTTAGGAAGCTGGACGAGGACAGCAAGAATGTAGAAGAAAAGGAGCACAGGGAGGAATTCAGTGCGCATAACATGCCGGGTAGCAGGGATGCGATTGGCGAGAGAAGGAATGAGACCATCTGGAATCAATCTCTCTGGGAATGTGCCATTAAGACTAGAAGGAATGAGCCATTTGTAAAAAGCAAATGATGGCCTAAAACCCACTTGGCCAAAAATCCCGTAGAGGAACAAGGATTGAATGCATCCAAAATGCCCATCTTGGTCAAGCAGTCTTAGATGAAAGGCTGACGACTATGAGATGACCCTGAGAACTGGAGCGCTACAACTTGGCGCGAGCTTTATAGAACGCCTTGACTAGCGGGCCTAATAAAGTGTGGAGTTGATATCTATACAGATCCAATACAACCAGCACTCGCGATGAGCCAACGAGTTCTTCCTTGAATTCTACACACTGCAGTCAGGAATGCAGAGAATCTATCTGCCTGAGCAACCGAGGAGAAAAGGATTCGACAGGCCAGTAGGATCAATTGTGAAGACAGCCACTGGGTCCATATCAGCGCTGCGGCTGTGACGTTTGCCAAATGGTGTGGAACTTGTCATGGGATGGGTGGGTTCGTTCAACGCTTACAAACATGCCCAGTACCGAATACTGTATTGTGCGGTCGTCCGGTTTGAGAAACCACCGGGATCAGTGCTTGCGCTCGATACGACTCCGACACGCCACTGAAATGAAACGGGATGACAGATGCCTGGAGGTTCAAGTCAAGCAAGCTATATGATGAACGTAACCTTTCCGTGCCACGGGTCCAAATTAAGCTGAAGTCAAAGATATTCTGGTCAATCTTGCAAAGACGATGTCAAGTTGTTTATGAAAGTCATTACATAACATGCCGCGCCGTGGAATCTGGAGCCGAGGTTGGAACTCCGATCTGTTCGCTAAGCCAAAAGAGCTTTGGGCAACCAATTCAAGTTCACGAGCATGCCCGTTGATAAGGTCACTCGCCCAACTATAAGTGAGTTTGAGTCATGGGTTATGAAGAACGCATGATGGTAGACTGGAACAGTACGCGTGAGGAATCATATGCTAGAATCTAACATGCACCGACAAACGTCTAGACGACCCGAAATCAATAGCTACAGTACCCCATCAACCCATCGCGGCGCGTACCCATGCAACCATGGGAAGTCGGTGAAAGCGCAGGAACCGACCTATCTTAATCTTAATCCTGGTAAGTTTGGTAGACTTTCTATTAAATCCCGCTGTTGACGCCCAACATCCGAGATGCGTCAGTGAAGTCACAATACTTGCAACCGAGGTACAACGTACTTGGGAGTTGTGGGACCCATTCGGTATAATATTAAGGTGCAGCGGGTTTACGCTCTGTAAAACGTTGGCCACTTTCGTAACATTCTCAGTTGCCGCAGCCGCCGTAGCCCCGATCCCAGCGAGAGGGTTCGCTGCTAACTGCATTGCGGCATCCGCAGTGGCGTTGGTTTTGCCGATTACTGTCTGAATAGCACCGTTTGCGATATTAGGGACTAGAGAAGACTCCCTTGCAGTGATAGCCTGTTCTCGCATAGGTTGCTCTTGCTGAAAATTCAAGACGTCATAAGGTGTGCTGTATGCGCAGTAGCATGACACATACGGAGTCCTGGGTACCTTTGGGTATAAAGTTGATATGCAACGGATTTACGCTTTCCAGGGCATTGGTAAGTCTCGTAACATTCTCCGTCACTGCGGCTTGAGTAGCCCCAATGGCAGTACCAGTGATAGCATTAGTGTTGCCTACTACTGCTTGAATAGCGTCCTTTGCAATGTCAGGGACCATGGGCCTAGCCGAAATTGAACGTTCACCAGAAACGAGCTGCGCAATATTCTCCGCTACGACGGTCTGGCCATCATTTACGAGGGAGAGGCCTCCTGTGACAGCTTGTCTGGCGCTCTCCGCAAGAACAGCCGCCCCATTCACCCCAGCGGCGGCGATAGATGTCGCCTGACCAGCAACCCTTGGCTCCCCAGATAGCACCTGAGTAATATCCGTTGCAATAACACCTGGGTTCAAGAGATTGATCCCCTGAGTTACGGCCTTGGTAGCGTCGCCTACAATGCCAGCCGTTGTTCCTACAAGAACATTACCTACGGCAGCAGCCCCACCCGCCATGGCGGCGGTTGTTTGCATGGCGACTCCACTGATGGCACCAAGCCCGCCGAGAAAGTCTGCTGGCAAGCTCGAGGCAAGCCAGATGATAGTGTCAGTTGTCAAGATTCCTCGCTGATAGAGCTTGAATACTATCGTGAACACAGACGGCAGTAGTGGGAAGTAGACTCGAAGTGCGAGTTCGTAAAAGGCGAGGAGCGGTGGTGTAAAAAATATCTGGTACACCATATCAGAATTCATCAAGTATGCGTGGCGACGACGGGGACACACGAGGAAGTTCCAGATAAAAGACGGGATAAATCTTCGTAGTATTGAGAAACAAAGAGAGAGGATGGAAAACATTTGCTTGAGAAGTTTATCTGAGATGGTTGGACTGGCCCTCCATGTAGCCCAACCAAAGCCCGATAGTATGGCAGTAGTCCGTTGGTTTTTTTCGGGCTCTCGATTTAGAAGGTTAGGTGAAGGAATCCCAATTCCGAATATTGTTTTGGATACCTTGAAAGAGATCGTCAAAATGGGGATTATATGAGAGGCAAGGATGTACATCATTAACTCTTGGTAACGAGTCAAACTTGAAGAAAGGCATTAGTGGAGGGAGCCCGAGCCTAGATTATCTGTAAGTCTCAGAAGCCTTATATTCTTAGTTCATTTGACAAAGAACCTGTGAGACCCATTGAATCCGTAGACGCCTATGATATGCCCGGTAATGCCATTGGGAATGGGGAATCACATGGATCCTCCCTTGACGTTGCGAGAGGAATGGTGTGATTTGATCCGCCAGTGAAATGCGCCCTAACGTAGCAAGCAGGCAGCAGAGATCGGTTTGAGAGAGGCTCCACCAGGCAGTGTAGATAATGGGACGTTGCCTGAATAGTGGTTTGGAGAGCAAGAATGATCGCAATCTCATATGGTTAAACTAGGATATGTGAAGAGGATGTCGTGGCACAACCTGAGTCAGAACTAGGGGTGGAGCGTCGCACAACTGTGAAAATTGTCGCAATTGCATAAACCGGGATCACAGAGCCGATATACGATTTCGTGGAAATTTCATTGATCCAATACTTGGAACTGCTCGTTCGAGTATATCCCCAGTGGGTGCAGCTATTCACTTTGTCGCCCCATTCAAGGGCATTTTGGGAACTTGAACCCTGAAACCTTGTAGGCTTCTATAGGGTCCGATGAATATTCATGATGTGAGCATCCATGGATCTAATCGTGATATCGACGGGGGCATTCCAAGAAAGGCTGGTGCTCACTTGCACACTGGCATTCCAGTGGTTAGGCCGATTATGGTTGGAACTGGCAGTCATCTAAGCTGCCGACCGAGTGGTCGTCAGCCTGTGCCATGTGGACGCCAAATACTGTGAGCTGATCTCCGAAAAATGCACATGTGAGGTACACTGATTCTTCGGAACTACATAAATGGTAGTAGAGAGCCAGGAGTCTTGGGGACTTACGCGGGGAATAGTGTCGGAAAATGTCAGCGCATGGAATGTGCGGATCTAGAGATCCGTGATAAGATAAGATACATCGGACAGCTTAGTTTAGGTTACATCCAGCGCTGCTAGTCCTAATCCTGGCGTGTTTCCGCACGCGTTAGTCGTAACTATAGACACACATATTACACCAAGGCAGTGCACACTGAGGTTGATCGCATCCCTCAGAACTCAACCACCCAACTTTACAGTTTTGCAACATGAAGACGACAAACAACGAGAACACTTTAAGATTGTTCTGCTCTCGCACAGGACCTCTTTATACACACTTACGGTGTACGTAGATGATATGTGGCGTAGCAACGACGAACGACAAAGAGGAACGTTAGTACGTGTCACGTGGAATCTGGGCCGCTCGTGAAAAAGCGCATTTATCATATCATATCATATCAGATCTCAGTCGGAAGTTCAGTGTCATCTGCCATCTGCAACAACCGTCTAAGCTCTGAGCTCTAAGCGGTGCTCAAGCGAAGTTTACTTTCTCCTGACAGGAGATAGTCATTCCGCGAATTAGTACTATGGGAGGATCAATTTGCGA
>QLOT01013499.1:0-19122 GCA_003313875.1 Russula aff. compacta | reverse complement strand
ACCCGACAATACAGGGCTGCAGTCTTATGTCGGTCGACCTTCGACCTTTTGCACGAGACAGTTAACGCTGCGGCATGGTGATAGCGTGCCTTCTGTGCTGCTGCAACACGCAATGGCCAGAAATATCGACAGAGTTGTCCATAACGGAACTTGAAGCGAGGGGTGTGCCTCTGTTCTTTTGCCCCTCAGAAAGTTCGTCCCCGATTTTGAAAACATGTAGATTCAACTATTGACCTTGGTATTAGTAGGCCCGGAATCAGCCGTTATGTTTCACGCTCCGCCTTAAGTCTACTTGGGAAGCCCAAGGTTGACAGTAGGTGTGATGTTAGGGCCGGCGTTTGGAATGCCGGTGTTCGGTATTTTTTCGGAACAGACACGCGTACAGCACGCGCACAGACACGCACACCAGGCGCACACCAGGCGCACATTTATTTCATTCAGAGATGAACTGCGACATGGTGTTGCTATCCATTATGAAGTCCCAGGATATGGGGACTGGTGAAGGCGCGGCCATAAATCTGCGTAACATCTCGACGACGAAATACCCTTCGCAAATTTGGCCCACTCTTTTTCCCCTCTCGTTCAAGCTTCTTTGTGTATACGTAGAAAACGCCTCTCCTTATGATTACCTCACTAGAGCATCAGACGCTGCCTTCCCACGGACAGGTTCTGCGAGTTGGAGCGCAAAACGAATGGTGGACGGTGAGAGTTGCAGAAGATCCCCACCACCCGTCTTCATATATCTTGTACATCAAGAGTGAGCACTCACAGTCCTCATCTGCCATCCTGTCGCGATCTTTGACTTTTGGGATACAATTTAGCTGACTGTCATTCTTTCTCTTTTCCAGTGCCTGGACGTAATCTTACGCTTAGTCGTACTGCACGTGAAATCGCTGAGCTGGATCGCAACGTTCATGACGCCCATCACTGGGTTTCACACCCATTATTACTAATCGACTCCTCGGTAATGCTACCATTTGTGATGCGCAATCCTGACGTCCAGGATACTTTCGCATGTCTCGCATGTCTCCCTTCATCGGCGAGTGAACAAACAGGACTCGATAGTCATGCTCCGTGCTCCGTCACCACAGACCTTGTCACCCTGGGTCAAGTCCAATTCCCAGTTAACAGATCAACTTCCTCAGAGGGGAGGAACACTGCCCTTGGGTTTCACCTGACTTTTCTTTTGAATGATCCTATCTTCCGTCAAGTGGGTTCATGGAGGGATTTCGTGCGTGTCCGCACAGGTGATTTCGAGAGTGCGCTCCTCGAGCAAGCCATCAATCCCATGGGCTCTGATATCTCCATGCAAGTAGTCTCCCCGAGCGCCGCTACTACCACAATGGAGACATCCAGTGTCGCGGATGATGCAATGCGCGACGGAACAGAGTACGGATCACGAGAAGCAGCATCAACCGAAGGCGGCTCTTCTGTCAATAATCAGTATGAACTTTATGTGGACAAGAACCAGCCCAGTTCTACCATGGCCGCCAAGGAGATCATCCCCCTCAAGGTCCAGGTGTCGGACTTCGAGATGATTTGTGTGCTTGGCAAAGGATCAAAGGGCAAGGTCCTCCTTGCACGCGAAAAACCCCGTTCGAACTTCTATGCCCTCAAGGTCATCGCCAAGCGACGCATACTTGAGGAGGACACCCTAGAGCACACGCTCATGGAACGTGCCGTGTTACACCGCATGGACGTGGAGAGGAAGAATCCATTTGTGGTCAAACTCTGGCGAAGTTTCCATGATGAGGATAATCTATATTTGTTAATGGTGTGTCTAGCATGCATGTATACACGCCTCCACTTTTAACTTTGGTGTTGATATCACTCACCGCAGGACTTTCACCCCGGTGGTGACCTTGCGACGCAGCTGGCGCGGTGGGGCAGACTTGGCCATGACCAATGCCGTTTCTATGCGGTGGAAATCGTTGAGGGCATCGAGGGCTTGCATACAGCGGGTGTCATCCATCGAAACCTCAAGCCGGAGCACATTCTCATTGGTCGCGATGGTCACTTAGTGCTCGGTGGCTTCGGGCAGTGCAAGGAGTTCCCACGGCGTGCGCCTCATTGTGCCACCCAAGATACACCGCAAATGGGGGACACGCCATACTGGATGAAGGATGATGACAAACCTTGGCGGTCACAACTTTCAGACACCACTAGCTCGTTTTGTGGCACGGCAGAGTACCTTGCACCAGAGGTTATTCAGGGCTTGCCCTGTAGTTACAGGACTGATTGGTGGAGCTTTGGCATGATTCTGTACGAAATGTTAACAGGAATTGTGAGTGCTTCCTGTCCATTTGGTCAACAAGATTTATTTATGTTTTGATGTTCTCATGTAGAGGCCATTTGACGCGGAAAATAGGTCTGCTATGTTTGACAGAATCCTTCAAGATGAACTGCAATTCCCCGAATACCGGGTAGTCAACCAGGACACGAAGAATTTGATCCAGGGGGTGAGCTGCTGCCCTAGGCTGGGTTGGCCCCGGGAGTTCTGTTCATAGCTGATGAATGCATAGCTCCTGGAACGTGACCCGCTTCTACGCCTCTGCGAGCCACAGATAAAGTGCCATCCTTATTTTTCGGTAATGTATGTAGTTCCAGGTTACACAGCAGGAATTTACTGACTGGCTGCAGAGATTGGGTTCACGTATATTACAAACACTATAAACGTTCGTACTATGTCTTGTGATATGATTGGTGTATTGATCTTGGAATAGCCCCATATATCCCTCCAATTGATCACTCAAGTCAATGTGATACTCAAAATTTTGAGGACACCTTCCTCAACATGAAGCCTGTGATTGGTGATGAAATTGACATAGACATGGAGCAAGGGCCGGCGCAGACAATATCAGAATCGACGGACGGCGAGGATTCGATTGCAACGCCATCATTGCAGCACAGCATGAGCTCTCTAGATCTCCTACTCAGTGATACTGAGGTCAACTTTGACGGATACTCGTTCGATTATCATAATTCCAACATCCTTGATAGCGAGGAAGAAGTACCCGAGACAGGTAAGGGAGATGTAAACGATGAAACTACCGCCGAGACAGCTGGTATGCGCTATGAGCCCGATATCAAATCGAGGATTCCGAAAATGTCGCCTGCAGCTCTGCCACTCTCCTGGAACCCTACCCAGCGCAGTCCAGAGTCTGTCAAGCCCAGTATTCCACCAGTTGATACCAGTCCTACGTCTGCCTCGTTCGCAGAGATCACTTTGCAGGTGAGTCATGATATCTCCATCTTCATACTCGAGACCGTGACACCCCACACCCCCAAGTCAGGCAATTATGGACGCTGCGGAAGAAGTATCTGCAAGCCTCAATATCTTCTGCGAAGCCCCAGCTATTAGTCGGCCCAGCCAATTATCAAATTACCAACGTATGGGTCAAGAGAAGCTTAGTTTACCCTCACTTAGTCACGATTTCTCGGATTTGGACCATGGGAATGAAGATGTGGGCTGTCCAGAGAATGACAAGCGTCAGCAGTGGGACTTCCTCAACGTTGATAATGAAAGCGGTTCATGCTTAGCCAAAACGGCAGGTCATAACCAGTTGTCGATGTTAAACATCAAACTAACTGAAACAACGATCAGATGTCAAAGCGATCCTCGTATTCACAACTATAACAAGGGATATGGTGACCCGTGTCGAACGCATGGCATGGCCTCGTGCATATGAGCCATACAGTCGTCGCCCTAGGTTCCATGCCTCGTGTCATCATGGCCACACGCCAGCACCGTGTTGTAGTGTTTGATTCCTGCAATTTTCATTCATCAAAGCTTCACGCCACCCCCCTATCACTGCCCTATCGCCCTGGCGTCACCCGTTTCTCCAAGGGGGTTACCAAATCATCAGCCCTTCGACGCTAGAGCAGGACCTTACGGACTTACTTAAAATAGGTCTATTAAATTACTTCCCCGTGTCCCTCTCCTCTGTTCAGGTTCACTGTACCCATAACCATGGATATACCACGTTGTGAGGCCAGGTGGAAAACCCAATGACAACCGGGCCACGACCACGACGGAGCGTTAGGTCACAATGCGCACTCGATAACAGCCTCGTGGGTTTCATCATCCTCGATGGCTACGTCTATTTCATGGCAAGATTTAATCAGGTGCCTGCGGCTGCGCCAAAGAATGGCACTGCGGAATCGCTCTTCGGGCGCCTAGGACTCAGCGCTTAGCATTCCCCTGGCCTCCGCTTTCTTCATTGAGGTCAATGTACAACGGTGATCGTTCCGCCCAGTTCAGTGGGATGCAAACCTTACAGCCATCGAATTCAGGATGCATGACCGTCACGGCATTTGCTGGGAGTAAGGCCATGTGGCCTGTCCTTGCATTGAGGCTGGCACGGTCTCAACTCCTAGGACCTGAAACTGTCGCGGTGCAAATTTCTCGACGACCCTCCACATCCCCTCATTTCCTGTCAGTTCGAGCCACTTTTTTTGAAACGTCGTATTCCCCGAGCACATTCTTGCAACCATTCTCCGAGCCTGGTTCAGAAGCGCACACCTAGAAACTTCCTCTGTATGACAACAATGCCAGAGCGTCACTCACCGTCTGCCGGAAGACAGGCAGCGGATGCAAAAAACGGTCAATGGACAGTGAGCATCGCAGAAGATCCTCATCGGCCCTCTTCGTATATCTTGTATGTCAAGAGTGAGTGTTCATTTAATGAGGGCCTTCCCAAAAGCTTTTCTGCATCCGCTCGTCCTGATCCGCTTCCTTGTTGCGGTGTTATATTATACACTTTAATTCAGCCTGAAAAGTTCTGTATTTCCGTTGCTCAAATCTAGTTTGATTACACCTCTGCCTTCATTTTTCTAGATATGCAGGGGAAAATTGAGCTGACTATTTCCCTTCTGCCACTTTGCCAGCACCTATACGTCACCTCACTCTTAGTCGCACTGCACACGAGATCGTCGAGCTACGTCGCAACCTTGTTGACACCTATCCCAGCATACCACTGGCAGCGGTCTCCCACGAACCCTCTGACCTGATACAGTCCGCTGAGCGAACAGATACCGTCCATCACACAACCGCACAGTTTTCATCTCCTGCGAGCAAGATAGGATCGGGCATCAGCGATTTACGCTCCGTGGCGACAAACCTTGGCATCCCCAACCAAGTCGCATTCCCGGTTGACACATCGGCCTCCGCGGAGGTGGTAAACAGGACCCTTGCGTCGTTTCTGACTGCTATCTTGAGCGATCCTGTGTTTCGTCAAGTCCCTCTGTGGGAGAATTTCATACGTCCCCGAACATATGATCTCGAGAGTGTACTTGTCGAGCGAGCCAGTAGTCCCGTACGCCCCGGTGTCTCGACGCAAATGGTTTCCCATAGAAGGGAGCAGCCACAAGAAACGTTGACCAAGGACGATTCCTCTGTCGGCAATTCGTGCGAGCGCTGCGCTCATCAAGAGCGCGCCAACTCCACCGGACGCGCAATGAAGAGTGTCTGTCTCAAGACGAAGGTGTCGGACCTTGAGGTGGTGTGCGTGCTTGGCATAGGATCAAAGGGAAAGGTACTTCTTGCTCGCGAAAAACCCCGTTCGAACTTCTATGCCCTCAAGGTCATCGCCAAGCGACGCATACTCGCGGAGGACACGCCGGAATACACGCTCACGGAGTGTGCTGTGTTACGCCTCATGGCGGCAGAGAGGATGAATCCGTTTGTGATCAAACTGCGGCGGAGTTTCCATGATAAGGAGAGTCTATATATGGCAATGGTGTGTTTGGCGTGCATGTACACACTCCCTCTTTAACTTTGATGCTGATATGAGTCGTTGCAGGACTTTCACCCCGGTGGTGACCTTGCGACGCAGCTGGCGCGGTGGGGCAGACTTGGCCATGACCGATGCCGCTTCTATGCGGCGGAAATCGTTGAGGGCATCGGGGGCTTACATACAGCGGGTGTTATCCATCGAAACCTCAAGCCGGAGCATATTCTTATCGATAAGGGTGGTCACATAGTGCTCTGTGGCTTCGGGGCTTGCAGGAAGTTTCCGCAGCGTGTGACGCAACACGCCAGGAGTGGTGCCCCACCGACGGGGGATGCACTATACTGGATTAAGGATGATAACGAACTCGCTGGACCGTGGCAGTCGCACCGGGCAGACGCCACAGGCACACTTTGTGGCACGGCAGAGTACCTTGCACCCGAGGTTATCAAGGGCATGCCATATGGCTACGAGGTTGATTGGTGGAGCTTTGGCACGATTCTGTATGAACTATTAACAGGGATTGTGAGCACTGTTCTTTCATTTGGTCATGAGAGCTCACATATGTTTCCGTATTCCCGCGTAGAGACCATTCGACGCGGACAGCATGTCTAGTATGTATGACAGAATCCTTCAAGATGAATTGCAGTTCCCACACCACCAAGCCATTGACCAGGGAACACAGAGTTTCATCCGGGGAGTAAGTTGCTGTCCGTCCTTCACATGGCGTTGGTGGCTAATCGATGCAATAGCTCCTAGAACGCGACCCAACTTTGCGCCTCAGCGAGCCGCAGATCAAACCCCATCCTTACTTTTCCATGGTGTATGTACCCAAATTCTCACCGGGATTTCCTGACGTTCTTTGTTTGTGCGCTACAGAGACTGGGCCGATGTATATGACAAGCGCTATATACGTTCGTTCTACGTCCTACTTATTATATGAGGTATTGACATTTTGTGCAGCCCCATATATCCCTTCAATTGAGCCCTCAAATTCAAGCAATATCCAAAACTTTGAGGATGTCTTTCTCAATATGAAGCCTGTAATAAGTGATGAGATTGGTATGGACACAGAAGAGGAGAGGGGGAAGATAGACTCAGAGTCTACTGATGGCGAGGATTCAATTGCAGCACCCCCTCTACTGCGCCTCTCCCCCTCTCATCTGCCTGATGATACTGTGGACATCTTCAAGGGATACTCATTCCGAGATCTACATTCCGATATGCTTGATGATGGGCTTGAAAATGACAGGGGAGAGTCGGAGGTTGGTGAGACTGCAGAGATTGCTGCTGGGAGCGACGAGCCCAATCCAAAGCAGAATGTTCTCAAACATTGGCCCACAGATCTACCAATGTCTACAAACCTTGCGCAGGGGATCCCTGAGTCTCATGAACACGGACATCCGACCATCGATACCGGCGCTGAGCCCACTTCGTTCACTGACACTGCCCCGCAAGTGAGTGAAGATATCCTAACTCTCACAACCGAGACTGTGATGGCCACACCTCCACCCGAAAGACGCGGCCAACAGTCGAATTACCTGTGTTCACGTCAGGAGAAGTTGCGTGTATCGGTGCTCGACCTTGGTCTCTCAGATACAGATACAGAGAATGGCGACGAGGATGACGCGAATGAGGGACAGGGCAGCGAAGATGGCAACCGTCGGCGGAGCATTGACAATGGAAACGATAATGGCCCGGCGTGCTCTTTGAAAACGGCAAGTCATAAAACCCGCTGTTGATGACAGTCCTTACGGACATCAGGCTCACCAAAAAAACGATTTATCAGATGTCAAAACGGTCATTTTCGACCTTCAGTGTAGTCAGCACCCCTAGTTGTGTTGTGAGCTATCTGGCGTCATCTAGTTAGCAGCATGGTATCTCATATCATCACATGTCTCATTGTGATCACCATTGTAGTAAATACAGGCTCGGGTCCTCGCGTGTACTGGTCGTTTGGTGTATAGTCGCATGCATACATACGTCAGCACACAACTGCAGGGGGGTCTGAATCCTGATGTTAGACGTCATTTATTGGGAAGGGCTGTACAGCCGACTGCCACCACTGAGGAAAACAGGATAATCACATTTCAATTATAAGAGTATGTGGTTCTTGTATGATACATGTGAAAGAAAACAAACGAAGGAAAGCAAGCAGGAAGGAGGTGTATAGGGGTATTGGCGTCATTATCTAGTAAAGTTTATTGTTTGATGTTTGTTTTTTACTTTGTGCGCTTGTAAATCTTTTCCAGGAAGACGCGGAACACGGTGCGACGAAGCACAGCTTCGCCTTCTGGGCTCCTCAGCTCAGGGACCGCATCAATCAGCGCGTTGATGCGCGCGTAGGCCTCCGCCTCGTACTGCGCATAGTGCGCGTCCACCCCAACCTCACGGAACACCTCCTTGACCCGCGCCTCCGCCTCTGCGTCCTTGCGGCCATAGTTGGCGTCCAGGATCGCCCGCTGCGTCGAGCTTGCGTGCGCGAGCGCGGTGTTGATGCACCACGAGCACTTGTTGTCCATGATGTCCGTCCCAATCTTGCCGATTTGCTCGGGCGTCCCGGCATAGTCTAGATAGTCGTCCTGGATCTGGAAGTACTCCCCGAGGGGCAGCAGGATGCCGAGCGCGAGCTTGTAGTAGTCCGGATCCGACTCGTTCTTCTTCTCGACGGGGAACCCGCAGAGGAGCAGCGCGAGCGCGACGGGAAGATAGAAGGAGTAGATGGACGTTTTGTAGAGGACGATCGTCCTGTGCCTGTGGGTTGTCTGTCAGGAGCTGGGGAGGAGAGAAGTCGGAGAGAATGGCGTGTATACCTGTCGAGATTGAACTTGGACAGATCGACCTTGTCTTCTGGGGCGGTGATGAGGTCAACGAGTTGACCCATTTCAGCTTGATACGAGACCTGCAACCGCAGGTTACGTTAGAGGGTCGAGGAAAGAAAGTGATGACAGACATCGTGCATGAGATCGACGAGGTCGGCGTAATAGGGTTCCTTGCGGAAATGTTTGCGAATCATCTGGAAGATGGCCCCTTCCAAGATGAGCGCATCGTTCATGGCGATACCAAGACCGATGCCCTCTACGCGGTACCAGCAAGGCTGGCCGCGACGGGTGATACTCGTGTCCATGATGTCATCCGCGACGAGAAAGAAGGCTTGGAGCTTTGAACGGGCTATCAGGCTTTGTATCGTGGGCAAGGAAAAAAGAAAACAAACCCATTCGACGGCCCAGCCGAGGACGGCGGCCTTGAAGTATTCCGACTCGGTGAGCCCGCGACCCTTGAGGATGGCGACCGAGTCGACGATGCTTAACCCTCGGTTAAGCTTTCCACCTGGGACGTTGTAGTCCATACTCTATACCAATAGGTGGTTGAGGCCATTTTCACAAAAGATATCCGCTGAAAGAAAGTACAAACACGTCGATAATGCTCAATGGAATCCTCCGGCATGTTGTGCTTGCGGAAGTCGGCGAGAAGGTCATCGCGGAGGCCGGTATAAACTGCCTCAAAACGGTTACGGATAGCTGCCCTGTCTGAGGTGGTGACGGTGGTCTGCGAGACTGCGGGAAGAGGAGGGTCAAATGGGGTGAGGGAAGCAGCGACGGGAGCCATGATGGTTGAGTTGAGGTGAGGGAGGGGGATCAATCAAAATAGCGAGGGTAATCTTATCGAACGGGGACGGATTTAAATATAGTCGGCCTCTTAACCTTTACCGGCCTTACTGGCCTTACCCCTTTAGGGAGAGGTTATGAGAGTAGTTTCTGTACTTTCACGCTGGAAACCTACTCTACAGAGTTCTGGGCACGATCATGATCGGGCCGAGACTACGCGTGCTGATCTGCTGACAACTTTCTGGTTGATGATCAGGCCATCTTGAGCCATTCTGTCATCGTCAGTGTTGCATAAGCTCTCTAGCTCTGTAATCACAGTACTGATGGAGACAACTGTCAACCCGACCATGTCACCGTGGAGCGTGACATGTGGTACTGTAATCAAGTAGTTGGGGACTTTTGACGATCATTTTTCCAGAGCTCAGGTGACCCGAGTCAGTGGGCCGAGCTGCACCTATTGGAGCCATGCCATAACATTACCCTGTGCTCTGGCTTGGCCTAGTGCGCCTGTTTCTCAAGGACTTCCATTGAGGAGCCATTTTTCCAGCTTAGGCCGATGCATTTTGCGACTTTGGCTGGCTCCAGCTTTGATAGATGATGCCGCAACCCCTAGCTGGATCTGCCCAACACTTGCATTAAGAGGTTTGGAGCCACCATGATGGCGCTGCTCATCTAGAAACCCAAGCTCGTTAAAACAGTGCGAGCAAGTATAGGGCCCACCACCGACAACAACCCTTTCCCCCCCAAAAAAAAACTGACGGAATGATATGCTCGCGCCGTATTCAATCCAACATCAGTTCAAAGTTTGGCAGGGTGGGTTGGGAGAGATTGGGCTTGCAGAAATCCACCCCCACTTCCATGCGCGCTATGCAGAAACTTGAAGGCGCTTGACCTTGCCGCCTGTTGAATCCTATAATATCAATCATCCCAGTTTTTTCCGGTTCTATGTGTGATGTGGTTGATGAGGCGAGAAAAGAACGGGAGAGAAGAGATACCCCTGACACCAATGGGGGTTTCCTAGTACTTCGTTCCAGTTACTGTAAGTTTGGCAGGGAGGGGGGGGGGGGTTGGAGAGATTGGGCTTGCAGAAGTCCACTTCCCTTCCACGCGCGCTATGCAGAAACTTGAAGGCGCTTGAGCTTTGCTTGCCGCCGGTTGAATCCCATAATATCGATTATCCCAGTTTTCTCCGGT
The DNA here is from genome assembly GCA_003313875.1 of Russula aff. compacta. Classification (NCBI taxonomy): domain Eukaryota; kingdom Fungi; phylum Basidiomycota; class Agaricomycetes; order Russulales; family Russulaceae; genus Russula; species Russula aff. compacta. Next base: position 8,591 of record QLOT01013499.1, on the reverse strand, counting down.
TCTCTGTGTGTGTGTGATGGATGTGGTTAATGAAGGGAGAAAAGAACGAGAGAGAAGAGAAAGCCCCCCCCCCGGACACCGATGGGGGCTTCCCCGTATTCCGTTGTACTACAATAGTACTGTATCATGAAATTTGGGTGGTGGGGCGCATATTACTACAGTATCCCCATCTTCATGGTATAGCCTGGGGAGGGAGCCAGCCAGCCAGTTGAGCAGTCCGCTGAGTTCGACTTGATGAGGGAGAAAAAAAAACATAAACTATTCCGCATGCCAGCGGTCCAGTAAGTCATGTCACCGTCCTCCGGTAACGAGTGAACACCGCATCTACACAGGGGGATATGCGGTTCACGAGTTGTTGACCGTTTTGAAAAGAAAAAAATTTCGCGAGAAGCAGAAGCAGCAGCACAGATCTTTTCATTTAATGGATACAGCTCGTCAGATGAGCTGGAGCGACAAGGCGCAGGCTCAGGCATTCACTCCGGGCCGGTCTGAATCCCGACCTCCGATGCCAGATTTTTTCGGAAACGGAAATGGCGCCACAGCCGCCGCCACCGCCGGCGACCGACCAAAAGAGACACAATAGCAATGACTGCAACTCAAATAGCTGAAACCCAGCCCCGTTCGAGAACAAGCCGTGAAGCATTGCAATTGTCTAATTGTTATTATTGTATGATACATGTTTTTTTTGCAAAAAAAGTGGGGATTGCGGAGGAGAAAAAAAAACGAACGAAAAGAAAGCGAGAAGGGGGGAGGGTATAAGCGCCTCTAAATTTACTTTGTGCGCTTGTAAATCTTCTCCAGGAAAACGCGGAACACGGTGCGGCGAAGCACAGCTTCGCCATCTGGGCTCCTCACTTCCGGCACGGCATCGATGAGTGCGTTGATGCGAAGATAGGCATCCGCCTCGTACTGCGCATAGAGCGCGTCCACCCCGACTTCCCGGAACACCTTCTTGACCCGAGCTTCCGCCTCGGCGTCCTTGCGGCCATAGTTGGCGTCCAGGATCGCACGCTGCGTCGGGTTTGCGTGTGCGAGCGCGGTGTTGATGCACCACGAGCACTTGTTGTCCATGATGTCCGTCCCAATCTTGCCGATTTGCTCGGGCGTCCCGGAATAGTCTAGATAGTCGTCCTGGATCTGGAAGTACTCCCCGAGGGGCAGCAAGATGTTGAGCGCGAGCTTGTAGTAGTCCGGATCCGACTCGTTCTTCTTCTCGACGGGGAAACCGCAGAGGAGCAGCGCGAGCGCGACAGGGAGATAGAAAGAATAGATGGATGTTTTGTAGAGGACGATCGTCCTGTGCCTGTAAGACGGTCAGGAAATGGGACAGCTGCGGAGAAAAGTCAGAGAGAAGGGCGTACCTGTCAAGATTGAACTTGGACAGATCGACCTTGTCTTCTGGGGCGGTGATGAGGTCGACGAGCTGACCCATCTCGGTCTGATACGAAACCTATGGCCGTGGATTAGGCGGGGGCATCTAGAGTAGAAAAGTCCTGGCGTACTTCGTGCATGAGATCGATGAGGTCGACGTAATATGATTCCTTGCGGAAATGTTTGCGAATCATCTGGAAGATTGCCCCTTCCAAGATGAGCGAGTCGTTCACGGCCATGAGACCAACGCCTTCTACGCGGTACCAGCAAGGCTGACCGCGGCGGGTAATACTCGCGTCCATAATGTCATCCGAGACGAGGAAGTAGGCTTGGAGCTTTTGCGTGGGTCGTCAGGCCGTGTGGTGGCATAAAGGGAAAAAAAAGAAGAGAACGAACCCATTCGACGGCCCAGCCAAGGACAGCGGCCTTGAAGTATTCAGACTCTGTGAGTTCGCGGCCCTTGAAGATGGCGACCGAGTCCACGACACTCAATCCTCGGTTAAGTTTTCCACCTGGAACATTGTAGTCCATACTCTATCTTAGTTGGTCGGCACTGCTGCGCAAAGGCCAAAAAAAATGTGGGGAAGTACGAACGCGTCGATAATATTCAATGGACTCTTCTGGCATGTTGTGTTTGCGAAAGTCGGCGAGGAGGTCATCGCGGACGACGGCATACACTGCCTGGAAACGTGTACGGGCAGCTGCCTTTTTGTCCTTGGGGGAAGTAGTCAAGGGGATTGTAGGAAGAGGGGCAGCAACTGGAGTGGGGGAAGCAGCGACGGGGGCCATGTTGGGTTGAGTTGAAGTGGGAGGGGAAGAATAATAAAATTGGTCATGGGTAGTGGGACGATACGACTTAAATAAAAGGGCAGAGCTTCACTAGCCTCACTCCTTCCCTCGGCTCGGTTCACTCCATCGCCCTTTCCTTTCCCGTCTTCCGGTTTCTTGCCCGAGCCCCAGACCAATTCTTTTGTATCCAGTTCCTAACTAGTGCCTAACTGCTCCCCCTCATCATCGTGAAAAATACTGTATGCGGACAGCCCCACCGGACCAACTCAAACCTTGTGCGAAACACCTCATTTCAGGGAGCGCCGCTATAGCATCGGCGATTGGCGCTAGTCAGGTGGCTGTGGTATCCGGCGTCAAGTTGGGAATGGAACTCCCATTTTTACACTCATCGTTTCTTTTCCGAATAAGTCGCAAACGGCATGTCCATCACGTGGAAAGAGACTCGAACGTGCGACGAACCCAGTACTCTATCACGAGATTATACGTGGCAGGTCGTACGATCTTCGTCCGTTTCATAAAAAGGCGAGCTAAGTCTGTTTCTCCATATTTTTTGGGTCTAGAGGGACGTCCTTTCGTGGTGTATACCCCCAATATTAACAACCACAGTTACCTTCCTGGGTAATCCCTACAGTCCGCCCTGAAAGAGTTGTATACTCACCTCATAGTGCCGCCGTTCTGCCGACTCCACCGAGTTACGTCCTAGAAGTCGAGGAATGCCAGTGAACGATGCTCGCACGCCGCGTCATCTATGCCACCACCAGGACTTCCCTCGGTTCTCATGACCCAATTGTGGTCCTCGCGTTGGCCTGTGCGCGGCGGTACAGCTCCTATTGGCTACCGGATTATGTGGCGCTCGCCGTCATTTGTTTCAAGTCACAGGCGCGCATTACTGTACACCCGCGTGACGAGCACGAGCGTCGAATTTGACCCCCTTTTAAGGCCCCTACGTGTGAGCAAAGATGACGGTTGTAACAGCTCTTGGGAACAGTTTGCTTATGATCGACCCACCTTTCCCGTGAGTGCGTAGATACCTCATTCCCACCGAAGTTCTGCTCCTGGGATGCATGATCTGGGATGATGCTCACGCTCGTAGTCAAGTTCGGGGATCGCCGATGTGAGGGGAGAACGGGAGAGAACAAGGTAAACGGAATTTTGCGAAGCGAAGGTAATGTGCCGTAGAGTGGCGTTTAAAGCCCGAGCAAACGGCATGCGGAAGAAAGGTGGTTTTTAAAAAAAAGTAGTAGAGTGCATGCCCAATGATGTACCAATGATGGCCCGAGATGCCCGAACAAATCGGATCGGCCTGATATAACACGTGACACGCTTCAATCACGTGCTCCAACTGAAACGGTGTCAACACCAACACTTTCGCTTCCACTCTCGCCTCAACTATGATTGAAGTATCGCTCTGGGGACTGCGCCATTACTGTAAAGCAGATTAGTGTGATGCCACTTGTTATTCTTGGCCGGAAGAGTCCATCTTTCACGCAAGCGATCTTGAAGCCGCTCATCGTTCTTGGTATTAACTACTCTATCTTCCCTTCTACCCCCCTCGCTTCATCTTCTGCTCAGTATCATATCTAGTCTCGTCATTGCGCCATAGACAAACCACACGCAGTTCTACGGTCGAGTCTTGCAATCCGGGCTTGTACACCAATAGGCTGCGGGTTCACGTGACTTGCCCTTCGCATTGTGTTGTTGATGTGTCTGGCAACTTTTTCACGAAATGGGCCCCATCTGAGTCTTCCTAGCGGTAGACAAATTCTGTGGCGATGTGATCCACGACTAGGGCTGCTCTGGGGCAGATGTTACTAGTCGTGGAGAGGCTGAGGTTGTGGTAAGTGGCTATGCTCGCACTCGGGACTTTTGCCGCCACAATAGATCTGTCTCGGACGTCCATGGCTTTTTTTTTTGGAACCCAGCTGTATGTTGTGTCGTGGTTGCATCCTGGGTCCCACGCGTCTGGGACTGCGTCGTTGACCCCATCGGCGCTGCCATTGAGCGTAAATTTCCCCTCAGTGCGCCATATGCGTTGGCTTTTTCTCTTGTCGGTTGGTCAACTCGTTTCCGTTTTAGACGACGAACCATGTCGCTTGGATTTGCTTTGACTTTAGGAAGGCCCAAACTCGCGTTCCTCTTTCTCTATCTCTCCTTTCCCCGGTGTTTGTGGCAGGGCGAGCCACACATAATTCTCCACATAACCAAGGCCCTGCTCGTCCACAATGCCTCCTCGCGCGGTATATAGCTTGTTTTTTCTTCGTATCCCTGGGGTTTTGGCTTCCAACTCGTCATCTGTCAGTTTACTCTCTACCAGCAACTTTTTACGCAACAAAACGAACTTTGGGCAGCAGGCTGCCTCTCTTATACGTTTTCTTTATTCATCCTCTACTTGTTTCGTCAAGAAAGAAAAACCCCCTTCGGACACTTACTCATGTTTGGTGAGTTTCCCCTCCGTCTCACCTCGTTCGTTCATCGCGCTCAGTCTTTCCACGTGCAGCCGCGCGATCAGCAGTCCCGCTGACCCTCGTTCACATTCTATTCATTCTCACCACTCTTTTGCTCTCGCTCCCAACCGCGAACGCGGCTTGTAGCAGTCATCCGTGAGTGTGCTTCTCTGCCACATCTTTTTGTTCTCATTTGTCCAAACTCCCTGCGTTATCTTGGTATTTACTGTGTCGTAGCAGTGAGGTTGGGGCCGAGCAGTGTCCCGACTCAACTTTAAAGCCCCACCTGCCAACGGTGGCAATCCTCTCCATAGTCGCTGCGATTCGTACGTCTCTTCCTGCAATGCACGCCCTACACTGTGCGCTCTCTTCGCCACACTAACCACACATTTTCTCTTCCCCCTCCCCCTCCTCCCCCCCCCTCTCCAACCCATGGACCCCTGCGGGAAAAAAATAGTCTTCCTCCTCATGCTCTGCGGTTTTCTCATGTTTTCCTACGTCCGCCAGCTACGCGAACGCAGGAAACGCGACCAACACCGCAAAAAGGCGATGGAGTACCAGGATATGGGGCGCAAGGGCATGCTGCCGACCCTCAAGCCTTCCGGCGTGACATTCCCGCCTTCCTCTTCTGGCGGCGGCGTGCCCGTACCTATCTCCCTCCCCGTGCAGAAGCCCCAGCCGACGGCGAGCCCGCGATTCCCTACTCCCATGACGTACCAGTACTCGTACTCGGGGGCGGCTTTCGCCGTGTAGACGCGATTATTATTTTACGCCGTACGAATTTGAGGTCGGAACTGGTTATCGTGAGGTGACGGTGGTCCCCCTTGAACGTATATCTTTGTTGTATGATTGTGCACAACTGCAACGGTAATGCCATGTAGCTCTAGTCAGGGACTTGGGCCGTGTGCCCTAGGTGTGTTTGAGCGCTTGCTGCGCTTAGTCCGCTGTTAGACAATTTAAGAGGACCGAGGAGAGCCGTATCATAATACTACTGGGATGGTTAATTGCTCAACCAAAGCCTCCGTTGCTGACGCTGAGTTACAAGTCACCAAGACCGGCAGCCTGATCCGATCAGTAAATCGGATTACAAAGCAAACAAAGCCAAGGCGTGAGCCAACTGAAACACCTCCAAACGGCATAGTAATTACTCTATCTCTTTCATCCCCTATCTCTCGCCCAATCCGCCAAAAGAATCAGTCAAGGTGCACCGACCAACGGGTTCCGATGCTCGATGTACGTTCTCTTCTCGTGCTTTTTTCATCGGCTCTACCACTACAGTCCATACAGGACGTCTATCCACATCCTTGATGATGATGTACTTCTCAACATATTCCATCTTCATATACCATTTTCCTTGTCAGAAGGCGCAGATCTTGATCATATTATGGATGACTCGGAGTGCCACCGTGGCCAGGAACGTTGGTGGTACAAGCTCGCGCATGTTTGCCGACGATGGCGATCCCTCATCCTCGAATCAGCATCCTTCCTCCGCCTTTGCCTCTTTTTCACTTATCGCACACCGATTGCAGAGATGCTGGCACATTCACCTCCTCTTCCCCTCATTATCGATTACTTTGATGGAGATGAGGACGTCACTACAGAAGATGAAGAGGGAATACTGCTTGCACTCCAGCACCGTGATCGCGTGCGCCGTATCCATCTTCAAATGCCCGTTACGAGCTTACAGAAGCTCACTGAGGTCATAGATGATGAATTTCCCGTCTTAGAATGCTTGGCTATTGCGCCTTCGATAAAACAAACTACGAGATTGGTACTTCCGAAGACGTTTCAAGCACCATATCTACGCCACCTCTTCCTTATGAACTTTACTTTTCCAATAGGATCTCCATTGCATACGACTTCCCAGGCTGTTAACCTCGTCTCACTCATTCTTGGCGATATCCTGCAATCTACACATTTCCATCCAAATGATCTGCTCCAACTACTTCTGCACATTTTTCAACTTGAGATACTCGCCATTCAATTCCACTCTCCTGCTACCAACCATGATGTTGAGAGGCAACTGTCGCATTCCTCGATCATGACGCACATCACACTTCCTAATCTTCGCGACTTTGTGTTTGAAGGTACTAACGCTTACTTGGAAGTACTTCTTCATCGCATGACCACCCCTCTCCTTGAGACGCTCCAAATCGAGTTTACCGACCAGCTGCCCTTTTCTCTTCCACACCTTCTGCAATTTCTCAACACAATAGAGGATATCAGGTTCGGCCGTGCCGCTCTCACATTCGATGAGCGTATTTCGGTTTCAGTGCATCTCCAGGCAGTGGCAAGAATGTCTTTATTTTCCATAGAGGTTAGCTGCGGACGTCTGGTTCAGCAGGTAGCGACCGCAGCGCAAATTATCAATGCATTGAGGATAGTATTCTCTTCGGTGGAGTATCTTGCTCTGGAGTATACTAACGGCATCTCAGTGCCACTGGAGTGGGTCAATGATGTGGACCGGTCACAATGGCATGAACTTCTGAGGCCGTTTAGCAAGCTAAAGGTGCTCCATGTACCCAGGGATCTCATCCGGGCGTTCTCTTGTTCTCTAGAATCGGAGGATGAGGATGAAGAAGAATCACCCATGGATATATTACCAGAGTTAATGGAGCTCTCATATTCTGGAAGCGAGGATGGTGGCGATGCATTCACCAGATTCATTATTTCTCGCCAAGAAGTAGGGCACCCCGTAGCGCTGGTCCATCGCTGAAATCCTCCCATTCTGATTCTGCGACGACAGTCATGGGTTGTGGGGCGATGCGAGCACCATGTCGACCCTAACGGCTCGGCATAGTTGCGATACTCAGCACATGAGCTCCACGGATGATTCACAGCATCCCGGAGACCAGATGCATACTCAATATGTACCCTTGTTTATTAACTGACATTTGCAGTTCTCCGATTATGATCTTTACCTGCATCCTATGGTCTCTATATCCTCCGTGTACACCTATGTCGCCTTGCCTGTAGTCATTCTATTCTCTGATAAGCCATCCCGATATATGTAAGGATGAATACAATTATATCACTGTCGTGTCTATTTGTCGAGTGATGCTGAGGACGGCGTTCTCAGACCTGCTCTGCCCTACTAGTTGATTGGTGATTTTCGATACACTTGGCTCGACAACGTATTATATGCGGCCGCTGCTAATTACTATAGCTTGGTCCCATTGGCTTCAGCGCTACTTGATTTGTGAGATAGGAACATGCCAGTGGGTCTCCAGACTTTCCCGTCTCTCGGGACCCAACCTCAGCATCAGAAACGACCACCAGTAGTCTACGTTGCGTATGTTTGCCTCACGGTCCCCTTAATGGCTGAGATGGTCAAATTAAGCACAGCGAAAGTGATCATCGGTACTCTGACAGCAAGACAAAAGACCGCTCAGGTATATCGCAGATGGGAGTGGGGCGTGCCAAATGTTCTGCGGCTACGCCGTTTGTCAATTACTTCAGATTGGAAGCGAGGAGTGCAGTGCAGGAGATGGGACATGCAGGGAAGTAGATATTCATGAGGATATGGTTGATGACGTGTGAGGACGGAGCAGACGTTTGAATGCCACAAACAGTGGCTGCGGCCCTGAACCGGCCCGGCCTGGCGCTCACACACCCACGCCCCGCCCACCCTGGCCTTTTGGCTCATCACATCAACCCTGAGAAGCAGGCAGGACCGATCAACAATTTGAATAGTTAATGCGCGGCGGCCACGCCACACAGAACATTTCCATATATACTTTTGTAAAGCGTCGAACATCACCAGCATGAATTGGGGGCTGAGTTGTTTGATATTTGTGATCTTCAACGCTACGAGTTTACCCTTGACAAATATCATGATACAGTTAGAGTACGACGATCGTATTAGACCTTTTAAACACATACAGATGACATATCAGACAAAAAGTAGATGATGGACAAAACGACATAAATATACTGTATGTGTAGTCAATATAGTAACCATACAGTAGGATGTAGTTGAAGGTAACA
>QLOT01013469.1:0-67574 GCA_003313875.1 Russula aff. compacta | reverse complement strand
CGTAAACCATCCAGCATCGTCGCATCATGAAATACCTCTTGCGGTATTGAACCACCGAGGGCGTTCTGGTTGCTAATTGGGCAGGTTAGTAACTGCAAGACGCCAAAGAACGCCACGGTAAATCACATTTCAGATATTTTTACGGTTCGTCCGGGTTTGGACCTCTGTGGGTCCCTAACAACCTTTGATAGAACGCCACGGCTGAGGAGATTGTCCTTCGCCCTCGATACCGTCCCCTTTCCCACAGAGCGCAACAAGGCTGCACCTCTCGAGGGTACATAGTTTTCATTTGGCGTCCCAATCACCATCTTCTACGACGTCAGCGCCACATGTCTGTGCGGGGATAAAGGTCGACAGACCTTCAGTGCCGCCTCGGCAACCTGGATTTCTTGATTGCCGCTCGAGCCATCGCCGATTGTCGGTATATCATCGCGATTAGCTGTGAATGCGGTCTGCAGGAGCCCTTTCTCACGGTTTTCGTCGACCTTTGAATCCCACAGAAATTCCCAAACCGGTGTGTTGTCCTGTTTGACTAGGACATCCCATGATGTGTGTAGTTGAGGGACCGTTTCTGGGAGCATCATCGTCGTTGACGTTTCTTGGAAACCGACACGCCTTTGGTCCGATGTCAGCCTTAGTACGCGGTAAGTGGAGTAGAACATACAGCGCATTCTTGTCAACAAATTTCCGGAGAAATTGTAAGTGCTTAATAAGGTCAAAGTCCGTTTGACTCTGTGGGTTGGGGTCTGGTAGATGCTCTGTACCCCGGTACTGTTTCCAAAGGCGAGACCACTGGTCCTCGAGGCGCCTCATATAGATTTCATTGTTTTGCAGTTCCCTTAAACTAGCGATGCGCTGACGCACCGAGTTCCTTGGAACTGCCGGAAAGATTTGGCGTAACGCGAACCAGTCCATACGTCCGCCCGCCTCCCGCGAGCGTACTCTAAGAATGGCATGGACATCTTGGGCTAATTCATCATAGTCTTTGTTCCATAAGAAGCGGCTTCTTCGCTGCGAAAGGTCATCATCATTGCCGTTTCCACCTTTCGAATTCGCTATGAAACACACAGGATGTTGAGATGAACATCCTTTCACTCGATGCCCAACGAGACATACCATCCTCGCTTTTTTTCTGCTTGCGTTTCTTTCTTGTATCCTCGCGTGCCGGCCCCTGCTCGGCTATGAGTTGCTCTATGGATTTTCCGGGTTGATTCGCCACCGCCTGGGGGAGTCCTGCAGGGAGCGATGGAGTTGCCGCAGCTCCTGGTGGTAGTACAACCACCGAAACAGATGAAAGACCTCGCAAGGGTTGTGCCGAGGGCAAGACAGCTTTCGCGACACCTCGAAATTCCCGAATAGCGTCGCGCACTTCACCTTCCCATCTGCTTCTGTCCCTGGCCACACCGGACTGTAGATACCGCTTGCGGACCCGTGCGACTCTGGTTGCTACTACGCCTTCCAGCGCCCCAGGGTGGACGGCATTCAATACAGCCTCCCACTCCCGTTCTTTCCGCACTTTAGCATCTGCTATCTTTTTCGCGAGCAGCTCCTTTTCTTGAGCCATATCTTCGGCGTGCTCCTCTTTCCCCTCGGTTCCTGGGGTGTGTAATCTGGCCTTGTCGAGCGCTCGTAGCTGGGAGGCACGCTCCTTCTGGAGAAAATCTTTTATGACGGACAACGGTGCGCTGATGGTCCACGAGAGCTTTCCTAGAGTGATATCATCTTCCTCATCTGGGGTTGGCACGTCATCTCTCCGATGAGAGATAAATCGTTTCAAGTACTGGCACTGATGCCAGGATAATTCGTACCCTCTATTCCAAGAGGTGTCACGAATAATGGAGCGCGCAAAAGGATAGTCCGGGACGATAGACCGAGGAGGGCTACCTCGCGTCACAGCTTGGGCAAACGATTTGTTCTCGCAAGCAGGCTGTAATTCATTCCAGTAATCTGAAGCACCAAGATAAGTGGACACCGAAACTGTCTTCCAGAAAGGCGGTGACGCAGTGGATAACACCCAGAGATGCAAAGCAACTTCGTGATGGAACAGCCAATAGTCGGGAGCTGTGCGATAGCTCGTTGATGACACATTGCCTGCAAAGATGTCAAAAGATGAAGGGCCTCCTCCGTTTAATTCATAGCGTATGAAAGGGTTCGGTGAATCTGAAGGTTGTAGGGGCACGACTAGATCTAGGTGTTGGAGTATTTCAAAGAGCTCGAGTAAGCGCTCCCGGGAACGGGGTCGTCCGATCTGAAGAAGAGTTTGCAGGGGTTGTGGCAGATCTTTGACGAGCGTTCGTCGGCCTCCCTCAGTGGACAGGATCTGAGAAAGCTCGTCGCTCTGGACGAGGGTGGACACAAGTGAACAATATACTCCGATAGGAAAATCTCGAAAATACTGAGAGAAGTTCACGACGCGTTTAGCTCCCAAGGCGGAGGTCTGGGGATCATGACATGATTCAAATGTATCCAAAGTGGCCAGGTGGAGCTCTCGCGCTCTCATCATCTTCCCAGGAATGAACCCGTACAGTTGCGCGAGTGTCGTCCTCTCTGTCAAAAGGACATCGTGTATAGTCTGGTCATCAGACCGAAAGAGCTGGTCTGCCCTGCCGCTACTTTTAGACCAACGTCCTATGTTGTCAACTCCCCGCTCCGACTGTAGAAGTCTGAGAGGCTGGGCTGGTCTCTTCGCCCTCAGATCGCCGGGAGGAACGCTGACGGCCGTAGTGTTGGTAACAGAATAGGGCACGCTATGGGGACCCTTGCCCAGTTCGGAGAGGAATGTATCCAGCTGAGATTGTTCCACAGCAGGTAAATAGACGATACGGGCGGGACGCTGGGCACCTGTCACCGTGGAGATCGCGGTTTTCAAAACTTTGACTTTGCCTCGGTTCTCTAAGCTTTCGAACGTGTTCTCGATGGTACGCTTGTCAACCCTGATACTGGGCAAACCACTTGTGGGTTCTCTAGCCGTGGCCAAAGTATCCAAAAGGGCCACATGTGCGTCCAGAAATTCTTTAGAACCTGGATGCACAATGCCACCGGATTCCTCCAATATCCGCAAGAACTCGTTCTCGCGACGAAGCAGTGATACATTGCTCCTCGAGGACAGGGTTACGCCCTTCTCTTTCGGCTTTTGCGGCACTGCGGAAGCCCAGAGGTTAGGTGCGTTATCCAGGCTTAACCCGAGATTTCATACCTAATACAACATCGACCTTTTCAGCATCATCGGGTTTGTAACTATCTTGTAGGAATGATGGAATATTGTTCGAGAGGGAGTGACCAACGAACATAGAGGGGTCGGAAGATGCGTCCATCTGGACGACTATAGCATCCTCAGTATTTGGTTCACCTAGGGCCTCTGTCGTTTTTCCTGGCTCAGGTGGCGCCGGGGAGGCGAGCTCGGGTTGCGTTGATAGTCCACGATAGCTTGGATGATGTGGGGTGATGTCACGTTCTTTAGGATTGGATTGTGCCTCAGCTTTTCTTGTATTTGCATTCGGAGGTACTAGTTTGGATATGTGGCGACGGGATACGTGAACATCGGAGGGGTAGGTATCACTTCCGGGTGGGAAATGCATCATCGTTTCATCGGTGGGTGGAGGTAATGGGGACCGCTTCCTAGGTCTACTTCTTCTGGGACGTACCGACTTGGACACCTCAGAAGCAAATTCGCCGCTGTGACCCTCATTTGGTGGACAAGGGCGTTTCCTTGATACTCCGGGTAATGGTGCAGGTGAAGGTGCATGAGGGTCATTCGTAGCACTAGTGGCCCCTGGCTGGGTAACTTCGGCGCTTTCTCTAGGACCCTGCCGACTACGGCCACGACCGCTTGTCCGTGTGGCGCTCTTCTCAGCTGCATCAGTTTGACTTTCAGCGGGGTCTTTGCGGGGTCTTCCACGCTTCTTCGGTATGTGGCCCGCCTCTCCAACGACATCAGCGTCCAGCCCGGCTTCTCCCCGCTTGCGCTTCCTCCCATGAACGGTGGGTCCCGAAAATCCAGTGGTAGGTGTTGCTACCTTCTTTGCGCGCTTGCTGGCTGCCTCTTCACTGACATCCTCAACTTTTCCAGATTTGCTGAACGCATAGTCCATAAAACGATTAAACTCGGCAACATTGCTGTAAAAGTCTTCTGCGACGAAGGGCGCAAAATTTCCAACATTGGAAAAGTCAACTGAAGAATAGGGTCCATCCTGATCGTCTAATTTCTCATTGGCAATGATCTCTCGATAGGATGCGAACGTGAAGTATCGCCAACGTCGTTCACGGCCATGAGTCTCCATTAATTGGACAACCCTTAGACCACTGAGGTGTGTGGGTGGGGAGACTTTTTCCAATTTTGTTAATAGTAGTTCAAGTGTACGACGGTCGAAATTCCCAAGTTCTCTAGATATTTCCTGTCGAGCGTTACTGTTGTGTCGAGGGATGGACGGCGATACATGCTTACATTCAGGGTCATGCCTTTCGTACCAGCATTTTCGAGTAGGTCAATCATCTGCTTGTGAAGTGAAATGTTTAACTTGATAGTGGTAGGTTGGCCATCTACGATGACCTTAGTCTAGGACACAGCACTCATCTGAACCACACGAACCTGGTATATCGTGTGTATTGTGGGTGGGTGATTCAATCGGCTCATTTGCTACATCGTTGTTGTCGGAAACCAGCCGGATGCACGGCACCAACGCGGGTCCACTTCTGACTGTACTAGGCATCGTCACTCTCTCCACAACACGGTTCTCAATAAGCTCTCGGAGCCGGCTGTGAAAGAAGCGACGGTCGGTTTTAGTAGGATTTAAGAATCCCTGGGGGAAAAAAAGCGAGTGTATCGATAATGAGCAAAGAAGTCCACCCAAGCGGGTTTGCTCACTATTGTGACAAGCAGATTTTGAGAGGGGTGAGTACGAGACTCAGAGTGCTTCAGGAGCTTGACGATTCTGGACTGAATGAGGGACAGACTTGACAAGTGCCTAGCATCAATTTGATCAAACTGGACAGGAGCTTGGAAACCATCTTGTGCCGAGGTGGACACCTCATTATCGAGATCCTCTCCGCCAGCTTGAAGGCCCTCGTCTTGAATTTGCCGCCACAGGGGGCTGCGTTCAAAGAAGTACTTATGAATGCAAAAGTTGGTGCCAACGCCACCACGGCGGAGCTTTACGACGAATTCAAGCTCTAGCAGCTGCTTTATAAGATAGAAACAAGTTTTTTGGTCGTAGCCTGTCTTCTTGCCAAGGTCCACGGTGCTGATACCGTGTTCGCGACCTCGAGTGATGAACTGGAGTGCAGCATAAACCATTGGTGTTAGTTTCGGTGGCTACGCGTATCGAACGTCCCAGCATCAACGAGTGAAGCCAGTAGAAACTAAGGGAAAGCCCACTCGAATGTGCGAACCAACGATTGCAGCAAATGATGTCTCCGCGTCAACTGCGACTCTCAGCGCCTCCCCATATTGCAACTGCACATCTTCGAGTGTTCTTGATCTTGCATTGGGTATCAATGTCAATGAAGTCACCGACGGCGACATATGGCCACCTTGATCTTTCTCCTTTGACTTTCTCTTCTGGCTCTGCTGCGGTGGGATGTAGACTTCAGTGGTAGCACCGTCTGGTACTATCCCCACGCGCACGGTGGGCTGGCAAACGACCAGGGACCAGACGAATGCAAAGTATGCATCATCAACGACTTGCTGGCGTGAATCGTGGTTATAACTGATAACAAAGTCGCGGAGCCGCGAAGGGTGGCAACCTGTGGGAGAGACGAGAGGTTATTCAAGCCAAGACGCCCGATTCTTCGACACCACGCCCCCGCCAGGTTCGAACCCACCGCTCTCGAGCCCCGGTATTGGTCTCAATCACGTAAACAACTTACCGAGATCTCCGTCAAAGGCGAGTTCGCGGAGACAGTGGTGTACCAATTCATCCATCCGAGAATTCTGCCAGTTGCAGGGATCGAACCTCTTCCCTTCGAGTTGTTGCAAAAGGACGCAAGAGCAAGAATGGTAATATCGGCACTTGTATGCACCGCTGCAGTGGGTTTACACTGGCAACCGGACAATGCTCGGTCGAGGGTCGTCGAGGTCGACGACAAGGTAACTGAAGAGGCCAAATAGATGATTGTGTATTACGTGATGCATATCATATAACCCGACTGGAGATAGCATCCATGGCCGTATCATCCGAAGAAGACGCAGTTTGACCTATATCACCGTGAGGCGAGTATCTAAGTGGATAGAAATGGTGCGGAAGAAGGATATGTAAGGGGGGATAAGTCATGAAGTATCATGGAACGGGCGTCGAGAGGTCGTCTGACGCTTTTAAAGAACGCATAAAGTACGTCTATCGCAGAGAGAGAATAATATCTATGCTGGTGTGCCAGCCGGGCTCTTGTCTTTTGCATCCTCCCACAGTTGGCGTAGTACGTCCGTAAAGCCAACCTTTCCCAACTGGGCGTTCTGTTCAAAGCGCACCGCAAGCCAATTTTCTAATTTGTCCGCCGCCGTTCGCCACATCACCATCCGTGCTTGAATCTCGGCCGTTTGGTGAAATGCGGTCCGCCCACCGGGAGCGGGTGAGTAAACAATCTTTTCGTGACATGTCGCGAATTGGGAGAGTGAGAGGTTGATAGAGGAGATGGTCGTGGTTTGTGTTGATGGATCCACAAAGGAGATCTCACGAACAAACGCATCCTCTGAACCACCGAAGAGCTATGGATAACCTCTGTAAGGATGACAAGGATAGGATGGCGAGAAACGTACCTTGACGATCCATGTAGGTGCCCTCTGCTTGCAACCAAGCACCCGCTCTGTCCGGATGATACCAGTGTGGGGATCCACAGAGCGGTCGAGAACATCCACGGTTACAACATGAGAACAGTGGGGGTTGGGATACTTGTGCCACATCCCAATGACAACATGCGCCCACGAGTGACTGAGGGATGGGGAAATGGAGGAATTAGTATATGTGCATGAAATTCGTGAGAGCACTCACTCGTAGTTGAACGACTGAGAGAAATAATGCATTGTACGAAAGGTGGAGAAACCCGTCTGAAGGGGAATCGTGTGGGGTCGGTCGAGAGAGCTCGAAGGTGCAACGAAGGGGTAAACAAAATTAATCGGAAATGAGCGTCGGAGGGTCGGAGCGCCTTTGGGTCGATTAGCTCATTTTGTGATAACCAACCGGCCAATGCCATGCACGGGATTTCTCACGAGTCTACCAAAACACCCATCCCGCCCGTCCCGCCCGTCCCCATCCACACCCACCGCGAAGGATGCCCCTCCCTTATGACCTCTGTGCGCGCCTCCAAAACGCCTTTCGCGCGCGCCACGCACACGTCTCTGTACCCCACACCACTCAAAACCTCGGCATCCTCTCTATCCTTCTCCGTGCTGGCTTTCTCACCAATATCACACGCGGCACAATCGAAGCCCCTTCTCCGGAAAAGTTTCTAGAGGTTGGCGAAGCGCAACGCCAGATATGGGCGGATCTCAAATATAGAAACGACAGACCGGTCCTTGAAAACATGCACCTCGTCAGCAAGCCGAGTAAACGCGTGTTCATGGACATCAGCGAGATCCGGCGGCTCTGTACGGGCCGTTCTGCAAAAACTGTCAAGCCGTTGGGCATGGGCGAGATCGCAGTCGTACGGACAAAAAACAAAGAATATGAATGGTTGGAAGCTAGAGAGGCATTGCAGCTGCATCTCAGCGGAGAGGTTATCTGTCGCGCTTCATAGTTGCAGTTCTATGCATGGCACATCAAACCAGGCCTCACTAGACGTAACACCGTTGCTTTCCCATCCCACCATACCCGATTCTTTGCTCGCATTACCGCCTCTTCTCCTACTACATCATCACATATTAACATGTTTGTCATCACAGACAGCTCTGTAGTCCATGCAATGGGTATCTTCCGGTCATAGTTCACACTTGGTTCCAGATATGAGCTACCTATGCCCCTTGCTCCTCCCTTGCTGCCAATAGCTCAGTGAGACGGGCTCTCATCTTGGGTCTGTTCACACATCAATGCACATCCTCGTTTAGAATCATCTCTACTTACACTTCAAGTAACTTTGCCTCCAGCGCTTGTTTCTCTTCTTGTAGCGCTAACCGTCTCTCGGCGTCTAACTGAGTGCTAAAGTCACATGAGCGAGAGGGCCACCAACCAGTAAAAGCAGGACATACAACACGTATCCTCCTAGACCATCATAGTGTAAGATCATAGCATGGTACCTCCACAACGAAGGTCGATGCGAAACAGTTAGCAACGTTATGCCAAGCTCGGTGGCATGATCCATCATCATGCCCTCCACTTCTGTTGGAACCAGAGATGTGGCCTCATCCAGAACGGCATACTGCTCATTTGTTATCAGCAAATCTCTGCGTTTACTAGTTTGACATACTATTACCTTGGGTTTGTGATAAAATAGGCGCGCCCATGCGATCTTCTGCTTATCACCACCGCTAAGCGCATCTCGCCATTCTCGCGCGGCTTCCCATCCACCCTCCCGCTCCACAACGCTTTCCATTTGCACTAACGAGAGGATCTCTAAGAGGTCGTCATCGGTTGTGCCGCCTAGAAACCCCGTTGAACCCGGTATCAGGTTGAATGTGAGCCAACGTACGATCTTCCATCTCGAATTTGTTATGGGGATAGATCACCTGGTCCCGTAGAGTTCCGATTGGTAGGTACGGTCGTTGTGGAATAAGGATAAACTGATCGGCTGGTGGCTTATGCACAACTCCGCCTATGAACCAAACTATAGTGCCGAAAGTAGGATCACAACAAGGGTTCTCACCGTACACGGGCCACAGTCCTCCTAGGATACGGAACAGTGAAGATTTCCCACAACCTTGAAACGGATTCTTAGTGGGGGAGAACAGGACAGAACGAAAATTTCGCACCGTTAGGACCAACGATGAGGAGATGTTGCTGATGCCTCGCTCAATTAGCACAACAAAGCATTCTGTTCTTGAGAAGCACTTGCCCCTGGTTTGACGAAAAAACTTAGATTCTTGACTAATACGTCGCCGTTCGGTGTGACAATGGGAACGTTCTCGAATCGAATCTCCTCAGACTGGATGACTTGGCCGCGACCCTGTAGAATCTTGCTGTTCTCTTCTGTGCTCGCACTACTGACCAACGCCTTCTCGAATCTGCCTCTTTTTGTATCCTGAATGGTATCCAAGAGCATAGACACCCTGGCGGTGTAACCTGCAAGCTCAGACAGATCCTTGTAGGAATACATTACCCGACCAAAGGCATCTGATGCCATCATCCAATCAGCGACGTAACCAGTCTTTATGAATCAATATCACCTGAGGAGGACAAGAGGAGGCGACGATTCGTTACGAAACCTGAAGCAGGCAAAAGTGGTAAGGCACACCAGTAGGCACGCGTAAATGAATGCTTATCCTCACTTTCCGTCCGACTCCCCAAATCGGTGTTGTGCATTCCGGGAAGTTTGAAGAACACAGGGATTGCACAGATGACGAGCTATCCCCATTGCATGAGCAGATAAACCATGTGAGACAGGCTGAACTTGCCCCAAAGCTACCCCACAACCATTTCACAATGCCCTCTTCGATGCAGCCATGCCACCATCGACGGACAAGAACTCTATTCTCATGCATGACAAGGCCGGCATATTCGCGCTCGACCAACATCTTCTCTGTCTCTTCGCCTCCGAAAAATGCAACCTCTTCCGCAAATTCCACTAGTCTTGAGTGTGTGTGACGCAGAGCACCCAGAAGCTGAGCTGAGATTGAAGTATAGGCCCCAAACGGTGGAGTGAGCTTGCGCACTGCATGTTCCATAAAACTTAGATACCCGAACGGAAGCATGATGCCTAGAATCCTTACGCAGAGCTGCAGAAAGCTGCACGAGAATGGTAAGTATGACCAATCCCTCTGCGCCTACGTTTTGAGAAAGCTGGTAGTTGTATAGGATGACATCGAGAACCGGCTTTGCCAGGTTCGCATAAATTGCAGCCAGACTATTTGAGAACTTCTGGATATCATGAGTGATCATCTGGTCCGGATTTTTGACTCTGTCATCAAGATTGGCTCGAGAAAAGTTAGCTAGGGTGACGAAGACCGGAGACCTGCACACACAGATCTTGTAGTAAACTTTGCCCTCTGGGCCTTCTTGTTGATGACCGAGATACTGCCTCAGTACCTCTTCAGTAAGACGAGTGCGATATGCTATGGCAAGCTTATTTTGGACATAGCTCAGCCAGCTGTTGGTCCAAGTTGCCGGGATGGCTACCAGTAGCCAACGAAGTATGTTTAATAGGAATGGAAGTGTTTGTGCGCGCACCAAAGATGCGACTATCCTTCAAGAGCGTCGCGATCAATGAGAAAGAACATCGATCGTGGCCCATCGTAGCTCACTTTCCGTCCAGAGCTGCAACGTACAGCGATATCGCAGTCCTGAATATTAACAAACTAGAGTGCATGAAGAGCAGAAGTGACTCCTTTGAGCGCAAACTCGGTATTACGAGCCGGAGGATCCTAGAGAGTCTCTGATAAAACACGGCGTCGACCTAGTGCAACTGAAGGGTCAAAAAATAGACGGTCTAATGGGAGAGGTGCGCACAGCAACTCTGGGCGGTCTTCCTGCCTCAGTGGACGTGGGCTGCTCGCGAGCCTTCCCCTTCGATGTGGAAGGGGGTGATTGACGAGTTGATAACCCGCGAAAGGTTGTCACAAGTACATTAACAATGAAGCCTGCGGTAAGGATCCGTTGTACAAGAGGTCGATGAGTAGCGTAAGCTTTAGTGAATCCGATGAGAGCGGGCTGTGAGCGTTGCCTGAGTGTTGAAAGTACGGTCATTGCTAGCTCTAGCTTGGTTAGTGTCGACCGGGCGGGGTAGTTGAGCACGGCATGTGAAATTTAGCCGCCACGTGCAACGAACGTCATAAGCGCGGAACTCGGAACACGCGCACCCACGCGGCGGCTACGACAATGAGCACCATATCCGACAAAGTCAAACAATATCTCGCTCACCCGGACCTCAGTGCTTCGCAAAGAAAGGCACTAAACTACTTAAACGACAACCTCACGTTCTCTCAATCAACATCGTCGCTCGAGGATGCCATCCAGAACATACGCGATGAGAGAGACAGCCTCCGTGTCTCAGTGCGTAACGACCCGCATCACCCGGATACTATCTGAGCACATTCCGTAGTTCAGATGACTGCTTCAGACTATAACGTCCAGAAACTGAGGAATGAGCAGGCCACATCGACGTCTCTTCGTCTCCACTCCGCCCAGGAATTATCTCTCCTTGGGCATTCGTTGGTCGATGAACTCTCTTCACTGTTCGAACAACTTCTCTCGGACCATTCTCAGCCAGATGAACCTCCAACACTTTTGGAGGATTCAGAAGCAATGCATAGGAATCTGCGAGAGCAAGAAAGCATAAAGGCTTATGTTCAGGTTATTCACAAAGCCTTGCAGCTCAGGTGCGCGGCAACCTTTCTCACGCCCATCTGGCCATCTCAAACCTACTCCCCCAGTGAAGCCGCTACAGCAGAAATTAGCCCTTATCGCCCGATCACTGTCTCCAACTATCGCTCGTTACAGGCCTTCGTTGCCACTGTGAAGCGAAGTTGTCCTACGAACATCGTTGTGGGGGAGGGTGACATTCCCTTGCGGTTGGTGTCTTTCTTGGAAGAAACACGGAGGCGAACGTGGTTGAATATGAAAGCCATTCTCTCCAGGTACACTTCTCTACTGTGGTGTGCTTCTTTTTTCTAATCACTCCGGATTTTGATGCATAGTGCTTTGCTCGCTGCTTCAGAGAATCTGCACTGGCCTATGGCAGTTGACTATGCTGCTACGAGCGTGGAGTATCGAAAAGGTTTCGAGAGCATATTTCGACTTCTGCTTGACTTCCAAGCAATGTAAGTATTGCGTCGGCTTCCTCGGCTTCCTCGCTAAGTACATCTACGCAGCGGTGAGAAATTACATCCAGATGAAGACCAATTTGTCGGTAAAGATGGCCTTTATCCCATCCAGGCTCTGGTACAGCCTGTTTCTCAACGATTCAAGTACCACTTCGAAGGCTCGCGGGAAACAAATAAATTAGACAAGGTAGTATTTATTGAGCACTTGATGTTCGCTGTTTCTCATTACGGTTTAGCCCGAGTGGTACTTCACACACATCCTCAATGTCTCTCATGAACATCGATCATTTTTCGATACCGTCATCCAACGTCTCCTCGAATCCACTAAGTTCAACGATGTTAACGCTTGGGTACGTGCCATTATGAAAGTACTCCTTCGCCTTGCTAATAGACTCTCAGCGAGAGTTCACCTACAGTCTCCTACCCATCCTTTCCCGTCATATCAGGAGAACCATACCTTCCCTTTTATCACACCCTCCGCTTCTCGCACACACCATATATCAGGCCCTTGTCTTTGATGCATCGCTACGCGAGGACGGATTTTTGTTATCTGGCACCTTTTCAGAGTATAACGCAGATGATGCAGAGTGGAAGGGGATCAGCGAAGTCATTCTAGGACGCAGAGAATGGTTTGACAGATGGGTTGAAGGCGAGAAAGCATGTGAGCATTGGTTTCTAATGATACGAGTGCCATCGGTAACTCACGCACGCACCTACATTCCTAGTCGCGATGAGCCGATACCATGAGATCCTTGGTGCCAAGGACGCATGGTCAATTACTGACGATACCGTCGAGCCGGACGATGCCGCGAGCCCCAACAATGACGTCCGACCCACAGTGTCTGCACGACAGTTGAAAGCGCTCGTGGAACAAGTGACGGACCGCTATTCACCTCTTACCAATTTTACCCATCGCACCCGCTTCCTCATAGAGGTCCAGCTACCCTTACTTGAGGGGTACTATAGTCGTATCTCCTCATCTCTGGATGCTTTTGAGTCCTTATCGAGTACTCTTATTCGTGCCGTACCCGGTGCATTAGGAGCTACATCTAATGTTGACACTGAGGGTCGGCTAACGGCCGGGGTGGAAGGTATGATGCGACTGTGCAAGGCGCTAGTTAGTGCCAGGTATATGTCAACGGCAATGGAAATCTGGGGAGAGGATTTGGTAAGTCACCCGCCCATGTAATGCAATCTATCAATCCTGTCGTGCAGTTCTTTTTGGAGCTTTGGACCGAAATCAACCTCAAGGCATCTCTCAGAGCCCGAGCAGAAACCCACCCCTCACTCCCTAATCTTAATGGTTCATCTTCGGATGCAACAGACGGGACCATTTTTGAGGAACTCGTGCGGCAATACGACAAGCTAGTGACGAGGACAGAGGATATGATTGTCCAGCAAGTCTGTACGGAGGTAGAGGTTGCATGGAAGGCTCATTTTGCGAGGTGCCGTATCATCCACTTACCTCTCCGAGTAAATGCCTTACCTTGCGCCCACAGTCAGGGAGACGTCAGCAAAACTCACTCGGGCATGTTTATATCCCCTACTCTCCTTCAGGCGCTGTCTATGCTGTCGTCGCACCTCAGTGCTTTGCGTCGCACTCTCCCACGTGCTAACATAAATTCGATATACCGGCGCATCGGGTCGCATCTGAATACGCACATTCTTCAGCGGGCTATTCTTTACCGTCGTCCGCGCGAGGTCACTGACATCGAGCGTAAGGCCCTGCAACACGAAAGTGAACTTTGGGTCGAGACGTGCCGACTCGCTCTTCCTGGTGCGGGCGAGCGAGTTGAAGGGCCTTGGCGGCGACTTGTCCAGGCTGGTCGTATTCTAGGAGCAGACGACGAGGTCTGGACGCAAATTGTCCAGATCACATTCGACGACGATGTGAGTCTAGAGGAGTGGGAGACGCAAGCCGCGGAGTTGATAGACGGAGTTGAACTCAGCCGGGAAGAAGTCCGTATGATCGCAAGGACGAGAGAAGACTACAACTTGTGACCTGACGCCACCCTTACCGGCTTAGCTTACGTAGTTACGTATTCTGGTCCAGATTCAGATCCGAGGCACTTGGAATCACGAGCCAATGCTATGACAACCTGAGCCGAAAATACGTTGTCTAAATCTTGTACACGATGTTCTCGCTCAACATGATCTCGTTGGCTTCTGTCATGGCTTGACATGCCAGAGTAGCCTCTGCCGTACCAAACAGGGCATCATTGTCCAGGCCCTCGTTGACAGCCCGTACCAGATCGGCTAAGAAAACTTGCTCATCATCTTGGAAGCTTGTTGCCCAGAGACGGGCAACTCTATTTCGGAACAGCCGTAGCCTAAAAAAAATTTGAGACACCACGCTTCTACGTTTGACCAAGTCACTCACCGATTTGGCACGATTCCCCTGTGATCATCAGACAAAGCGACCGCGGACGCTGGCTCGACGTTCATTTCCACGTCTTCCTCTTGGCCCTGGCTGTCCACGTTCACGGCCGCGCCCCAGATAGGATCTTGGCTGATTCCCCGCGGCGCATCATCCGCGGTCGTCTTTGTCTTCACCGCCGCTGGCACGGCCGCCGCCATGCGTTCGGGCGGAACCTCCTCTTCGCTGTTTTCATCCTCGTCCTCGTCGCTGGCCCCCTCCCCCTCCTCGTCGTCACGACGCGCAGAGGCGCCGCCGTGGTTAAGCTTGCGCTTCTTCCGCCGCTGGCGCTTGACGACGTCTTTGAAGAGAGCGTATCGCAAGATGTCTTCCGCCGCCGAGGCGTCTCTCTCCTCCACCTTTGGGGAGAGACGCGCCTTGGCGTGGGCCGTGGCTAGCCGAATCAGAGTCTCGAGCGTCCGTGCGGTCAGTGGCGAGGTCTACGCGCCTCGCACTTCAGCTTTAGTAAAACTGAGATAATTATGGGTCTCATCACCTTTTTCTTGTTGTCTTCTGCAGATTCGTTTCGCAGCTCTGCGTACAACCCGATGATCCAGTCCGCCGCGCCTTTGGTCAACACAGGCGCTGGCTTGCTCTTCGCATACTGGACATACTTCTTGATAAACGAGACACTGAGTACTTCAACCTTCTTGGCTGCTTGTCCAGCGCGCGTCTTGGGATGTCTTCCCGCTGTCATTCCGACGTGGAGGAGGGGGTCATACTTCTCGAACGGACTGGTCTCAACCGCCTCATTCGTGTTCGAGGAAACTGCAGGATTTTCGACAGATAGGGGCTGCGAGAGGGTATCTTGGATTGGTGTGCCCTCCTCAACACCCGGAGGGAGGTATCGATGCATTCGTAGTACGTGGTCGGCAATCTGGCGATCTTTGATTTCGTCGACGTCGTCAGTTACAACGAATAATAGGTCGAAACGGGAAAGCAGTGAGTCGGGAAGAGCGATATTCTTGTGGGGATCTTTGTGGACGTCATACTACGGGACTTGAGCTTGCAACGAATTGGGCTAAACCCAGGAGCGCACCTGTCCATATATTGGATTTGCAGCAGCTACGACACTGCACCGCGCATTCAAACTGGTGTGAATGCCGGCTTTTGCAATCGTTACCGTTTGCTGCTCCATGACTTCATGGATGGCAACGCGATCAATATCTGACATTTTGTCAAATTCGTCTATGCAGACTACTCCCCGATCAGCGAGGACCATGGCCCCTGCCTCCAACCTACGCTCCCCGGTATCTTTGTCGGTAGTAACAGCTGCCGTGAGACCAACCCCAGAACTGCCCCTACCGGTAGTGGCAATCGCTAACGGTGCCGTATTTAGAACAAAGCGCAACATTTGGGACTTTGCGGTCGAAGGATCTCCGACCATGAGTAAGTTGATGTCCCCACGAATATGTGTACCGTTTGGGAGGTTCTTCTCAGAGCCTCCCAGCAAAAGGAGCAATATAGACCTCTTTATCTGATCATGGCCGAAGATAGAAGGGGCAAGAGACTGTGAGAGAAGCTCAAAGATATTCTTGCGTTTCGCCAGCTGATTGATCATCCGGATGTCGGAGTCAGTCAGAGGAGTCTGGGCAATTCCACCGCCAGATTTTGACGAGAGTAAGATGATGTTATTAGCAGTAATGAGGGTTCTTGATGGAATTCAGCATGTTAGGCGTGAACACAGGGATGCAACAGAGAACACACTTGAATGTCCCGGTGGCACCGCCACCAACGCTGCGGTACACGCCAACGAGCTGGATTCGGTCTCCTGGCTTACACTTGTCCACCAAGTCATCGTCCAGAATTACGTCCGTACTGCGTGGCAGCTGACCTGCCGGAGCGCGCTCGGGCATTTCCTGGATACTGATGCGTTGATGATCACGGAAGGTGCTGAAACCGTACTCGATTTGCAGAGGATGTCCCTGTTCATCTGTTTGGGGTGTAACCGAAGAAGTAGGGGGGAGATTGGAAGTGGAGGACGTGGCATCCCGGTATTCGCGTGAGTGGAAGTGGTTAGTATCGGGACAGTAGTGGACAGACTTGAGCATCTTTGGACGAACGAGGGAACAGCGTGTGACGATACCCTCGAGTGAGATCATATGGCCAAGGTGAGAGGCTCGAAGGGTCCGAGGGCTAACATGGTGATCGCCAAAGGAGCCATTAAAGCCAATGCCGTATCCCTTGCCCTCAATGTCATGCTTGTCGACGTCGTGTAATTGTTGTATGACAGTAAGAAGGGCGTCATGGAAAGGGGGAAGAAACTCTACGGGTTGCTTGAGGAGGCCGTCCGCAAAGTCGCGTCGATAGTCGCGTAGATCGTCGATATTAACGGTGAGACGCGACTGATCAAGACGAAGCATTCGGAGAACATCGTCTTTGTAGTTATAGATAGGAGATTCTGCTGTGAGAAATTCCTCGAAAATACGAGTCCTGTCGCGCATGAGATCATCTTGAGGAATGGGTTCATCGAGGAGAGACATGACTGCACGAGTTGACAACGTACGCGACGCGTACAGAGTAAATTGGTGTGACAGACCGTGACCAGACGCGTCGAAACTACGTAAGCACGCCTCCACAAAGTTTGGGGCGCCCATCTCGCTATCACCCAATCAGGCCATCGCATCCATGCGATTCTTTGCTTCTTCGCGACAGGATACCCCATAAAAATGGTTCGAAGTGTCTAATACAGGTACACCATCTCTCAAGGGATGAAACTATCCCCGAATAGGATGACAGAGTGAGTATAAGAATCGAAGCCAGACAACTAAACCGCGGAAAAGAGAATGCCATAATTCAACTAGAGTACAGAGTCCATCAGTTTCGTGGAGTCACCACGGGAGACGATGAGAGCCACTGGGCTGATATCGGCCGGCAAACAAGCTGGACACTGTCAGAAAGGTGTTACGATGGCACACCAACGCTTACTATGTGCTTTTGCTCTTGGGCCGACGAGGTCACGTCATTAGAGAAGAGGCTGGTTCTCAGCACCCTTTTCCCGCTTCCAATCTCCGGCGCGATTGCTTCCATCATTGTCACTCCGCTGAATGGGTTACTTGTTAATAAATATTTAGAATTACTGGCTCCTCCCCACCAGCGACTCACCCAAGCTAGGTCGGTTGCCCGTTCGACTGCCTGTGGTTTCCAGCATACGTTTAGCATGGTGGTGTGTATTAATAGAAAAACGTACTGGTGCAGCGGAGACGAGGGTGCAGAGAAAGAAGAGGAAGAAGGGGGTATAGGACCAAAGGCGCATAATTGCGGACGAGCGGACGGGTTGGATGCCATTGCAGAATGGCGGGCCAGTACTTGTACCAGGCCAGGACTTGAATGTATACCATAACCGGATCGGTGTTTTTTCAAAGTCGTACGTGTTGGTAACAGGATCACGGGTTAGTTTAGCAGTTTAGCTAGTTAGTAAGGGCAACTACCGGATCTGGAATCTGGCTAAAATTTCACTTACTTCTTGATGCAACCACTCTTTCCGCCTTTTGCCATGCTCCTAGGCTTTAACTTTGAACGAGAAATACACGGTTTGCCGAACCGAGTAGCCTAAATGCTTCGCGCTTTGTCTCGATCTCTGCGGAGGCAATCAAGGTTTTTGGAACCGATCACCGCAGACTGCCGAATCGTGTCCAAGGCGGTGAGCCCTGCTCCATACGTTTTTCGCTTCGGACCTCGGAACTATTTCCGACCACTTGTCTTTGGCAGGAGATATGCCCCTGCAGAAATCTAGTCCCGTCATCCGCTCGTCCAATCATCTTGACAGTTGCACAAACCAATCGGCGTTGAATCCATGAGACATTGCGTTGCCGCCAGCCTGAGAGGGGGCACTTTGGCTCATAATTCCGGTCGATCGTGCTGCACGCATCCTTCGGTGCGACTTAATTAGACAAAGCAGCGCCGATTGACGGAACAGGTGGTATGACGGCGGTTACACAGGATAGTACAAGAACGCAATGTAAAATACCGGTATGTCAGTCCTACCATTTGGTTAGCCTAGTCTCGCAGCGTAGGCATAGATTAGACCTACCCAAAGCTTGATAAGGCCATCCCACGATGCGGTAATAACCTTTGACTAAGGGATGCCCGGTCATTAACCCATGGAGCTAGAGAGTGAGCGAGATCAACAAACCGTCTCGTGGGGCAACCATTCATGTGCGATGACCACTTTGGAATGAGCCCGTAGTCTTGACTTTATGCGTCCCGTCCTCCAGTCCCAGAACACAACATTGCCCTCCCCGTCCCCACTGCTTATCCACTTGCCATCCGGGGAAAAGCCCACCTGACAGGCGTACCCGGCAACCGAATGGCCAGCGAATCGCTTCTTGCGATTTTGTCGGAAATTGTCTGTACTATAAACGAGGATTTGATTATCTAACGACTGGGCAGCAAAATATTTCCCTGAACCGCATCAGAATTCCTCAGAAGAAACGTTCGGCATAGACGTACTAGAAGGATGGAGAGTGACTGCTGGCATTGAGTGCATGTGTGGCTCGGCGATGTATTTGATCACAACAGGAATGTCAAAGTCCCATGCTCGGATCGTCTTGTCGTCCGAAGTTGTCACAAATCTCCGATTTTCGTCGACGAATGTGATAGTGTTCACCGGTCCCAAATGTTGATCGTATTCTTGGGTAATCTCTCCACTATTGACATCGTACTAACGAAAGGTTGAGTGAACCCCCCGGAAAGAGAATGACTATCACACCTGGATAATTTTTTTATCTGACATACCCGCCAAGAATATGTGCTGCTTATCTTCGTCGGGATGGAAGCGTACGACGTACGGAATCTTGCCATTGTTGAACCGTTGTAGGCACTGTCCCGTTTCTGTGTCCCACAACTTCATGTAGCGATCGTAGCCACATGACAAGAACCTTCGCCCATCGTTAGAGAAAGTCACGTCTTTCACCGCCTTTCCATGGCCGTGGAAGGTACGTAGACAATTACCGTGCGTGTACACGTCCCAAAGCTGGTCGGGATTGCCATCAGAGAACATCAAAGACCAACCAAGTCTCAAATATGAAATACCTTTATTTTTGTGTCCATCGATCCACTCAACAAAAGGTGACCCGTTTCCGGGAATAAGCGAATTACAGACACGCCATTGGTATGTCCTGTCCAAGTATGATGGCAAACCTTGGGAATGAATGACTCTTGTGACCCAGGCTCTGACTGGAGGTGGGGGGCTTCGCTAAGCGGCGGTGAGATATAGGTCCGGCCTTGGTAGTCAGTTGTAGATTTGCCATGGAAAACAGATGTTTCTTGGCCTGGGGCACCACGCTTTGGCTTTGCTTTTTTGACGGTAAGATCTTCTGCTACGGATCCCGACGATTCCTCGTCCTCAACCTCCTCTTCGCCTTCTGGCGCAACACCCAAGGCTTCCTCGCCAGCCCAAGACGCCCAGGGGCCAGCGTAGGCATTGTCACCATCAACGACTTCAAGATCGCCCTTTGATTTTCGTTTGCGCTTTAACTCTTTACGCTTTGCATTGGTGAAGTGGACAGAGTCCAACATGGCGTAGTTATTTGCCTTAGCGGCCTCTACTGAACCAAGGATAGTGGGGGCATTGGGATCCACGGATGGATTTTGAGAATACCCGAGAATAGAATGAGTAAGGTGCTGTGTGCGGAACGCGTGTTCTGTCATAGCCTGCTCCTCGACGTGTCCAGCAAGAGCGTTCTGATTCAAGAATCGACTCCGGTCACCGAACGGGTTCTCTGGACCTTGGATAGGAAGGGTCATGTCGCTGTACGGAATATTCACATTCATTTGCGTGTCCGTTGGGCGCGTTATAAGGGAGGTTTGATGGAGTGGATCCTTGTCAATCCCTTCGCGTTGAAAAATAAAAAGATATTGTGAACGAAAGACACGGACCTGTGCAAGCACGTCTGGCGCAGCGTGAGGAGTGGTGTTCAAGGTTGTATCTTGAAATCTAGGCCTTTTGGATGAAGGGACCGCAGCCAAGTTGAAGGCGTCTTGCTGGGCCGTTGCTGCATCTTCATCTGAAGAGTAACCCTGAACCAAAGACATGGTCGTCGTTGAATAAAAAGGTGTGATGAGAGACGATTACATAATCCGTCCCTCCACCGACATCATCGAATACCGAATTTGAAAGTCTTGCGGGTTTGCGAGTCAGGCACAGCTCGAGTTGCCTCTCTGGCACTCGTCTCCGTCCCTCTGTCTGCTGTAGCCGAATGGCTGAAAGGATCACAGGTCGTCCATGGTCAGCATATGAAGATCTCCTCCTTTCCAAAGCCGTTGCAGAGTTCGATGGTGAAGCCGATTGGAAAACCATCGCTCAGCGTGTTCCTGGTCGCACGAACAAAGCTTGCCGAAAGGTGCGTTTTCGCGATCATCACCTATTTTCTCCTTTGGCAGATCCTTTTAAACCCACGTCCTAGCGATGGCTTCACTCGCTGTCCCCATCGATCAAGAAATCGGCCTGGACTAAAGAAGAGGATGACAAGTTAACGTCCCTTTACAAGCTCTACGGTACCAAGTGGTCTGTCATCGCCAGGCAAATACCAGGAAGGACAGACGATGCCTGCTCGAAGCGATATCGCGAGGCTCTTGATCCTGCTCTCAAGAAGGATGAGTGGACTGAGGCCGAAGATGCTAGACTACTTCAGCTGTATGCACAATTAGGTGGCAAGTGGGTGCAGGTGGGCCAACAGCTTCAGCGCAGCAGCCTGGGCTGTCGAAACAGGTCTGCATGGCGCCCTTCCCATGTATCATTTCACGCTTGACGGGATTGCTAGATGGCGACTGCTTGAGAGGAAGCGTTCTCCCGCTATCCGGGAAGTAACTCCCACAGAGATCCCTTTGTCTCGTCTCCACCAGGCTTCTGCCCGTTCTGAATCACTTCCAGCTACCGACCTGTCTTCCTCGTGGCCTATTTTTTATCCGTCTCAATATTGGCCTCCTCAGGCGCCTCTGGATTTTTTACCCGGGTTGACACCTTCACCCGTGGAGCAATTGCAGGTCCAGCAGTCCTCTACCTCACCTCGCTCAAATATACCTATACCACCCTCTGAGGGAGGCCACTTTCGTGCCACTCCATCTATGATCTCTGCCTATCGATATCCTGCTTCATTCGACCCCGTCTTCGCTGCACTCGATCAGGCCCAAGAATTGTCCTATGCTGAGACCTCGGAAATGCCCATGCAGACCGATATTCTAGAACCTCAAACGAACATTAATTCTGATCCCGATTCACGATCCGATTCCAGTTCTGCTGCTTCTGCAGTGCAGTGTGATGTCGAGATGGACCCCGCATTAATCAATCAACTCAATGTTACCATTCAGGAAGAGGAGGCCAACAACATCAACGAGTGCTCCCTCGAAGATCCCGAGGGCACTGTGTCAGACTATGATAACTGCCGACTACTGTCGCCGTCTCTCGGAGACATTCCCCCAGAGCCCTCTTCGCGTTCTCCAGTCACCACTTCCCCCGTCGAGAATTCATCACAGCAAACTCAACTAGTAGAGGCGAATGCTGTGGATCGCAGGCTCCCTCGACTTTCTTCGACTCTTGCTACGAGCTCCGAGTAAGCAATATTCCGCCAATATTACCGACACACTAACTTATCTACATACGTCGCAGTCTATCGATTCAAGGATATGCATGTGGTCATCACCACTGTCTGGTTAACGGCTCGACTACTGGCGTCCAGTTTGTTACGTCGAAGGAGCTATCAGATCACATTCGGACTGTTCATGCTGCAGATGAATTCCCTGATCACAAACCATATCGATGTGGATTGCCAGGTTGCAACAAGAGCTGGAAGGTAAATCGTTAGCATTCTCCCCTCTGGAATATTCTTATATTACCTCAGAGTGTCAATGGTCTACAATATCATTTACAAGTGTAAGCCCACTAGACTCACTGTATGCCTAGTGACAGTTAACATATGTTCATTAATAGCTCTAAGGCTCATTTCTTGCAAGCCATTACTTCATTCACGTCGACAGTTCCTGGCAATGCCCAACCTCCTGCGTTGGAGACGCCCAGGAAACAGAAACGACCATCGAGAATTCATCCTTGTCCTCATGCGAACTGTCCGCAGGTATATAAACAGCTTAGCGGTTTGAGATATCATCTCTCCCACGTGAGTCCACTACTTGGGATGAGAGTCACGGCGCTTGAACCTACGTATCCAGGGCCACTCCCATAAGTCCCCAGCACAACTTGATAGCGTGCCCCCAACCCTTGCACGCAAGGTAACAGAGAAGCTGCAGCGACAAGCAGCAAATGCTTAAAGGTCACGTCATACCATAGAATCACTTTTTAATCCCATATATTAGGTGAGAGAAGTGTTGTAATTGAATTGTGACCTCTGTTTTTCTGTACTCGAAAATAATTTATATGCTTTCTTGACTGTCCAAAACTCACGGGTGTCTTGAAACACCGAGGGTCCTCGGCAGACACGATGCGTATGCCATCATAAGAGTAGTGTCGAAGCGGAGGGGTGCTTGG
This sequence comes from Russula aff. compacta, assembly GCA_003313875.1. NCBI lineage: Eukaryota > Fungi > Basidiomycota > Agaricomycetes > Russulales > Russulaceae > Russula > Russula aff. compacta. The sequence goes on along the minus strand of QLOT01013469.1, from coordinate 44,774 downwards.
TGTGCACCCCTAGTATGTCATGCGGAAGACGATCTGCCTAGCTCCAGTGGAACATCGAGGCATCAGGCAGGAAGCGAAAGTATACGACTTTACCCCCTCAGATATGTTCTCAAAAAAACACCAGTCATACAATTGAAGCCACTCCATGCATGTTATTCCGCTGGCATCCCCGACTTGAAATGGAAGAGTGACTACGTCTAGATACAAATCATCCACTACGCATGGTCAAGGTTTGGAGAGTCATCGTCCTGTCATCTGGTCATCCCTGACCACCTCCGAACTGATCAGCTCTGGGGGTGTAATAAATAAATGAGCTTGTTTGTCAATTGAAGGACTCACAAGGCTCGTAAGTCGGGATTTGCCATGAGTTCTTGCATGGATGGCATGCCACCTCCACTGCTCAACCGATCCATCTAGTAAAGTAAGCAAGGCAACCACACGATGATGTGTTTCGATGCAACTGACCATGTTAGCAACGGTCGGGTCCGACATAAGCCTCTCCAATCCACCATTGGCCATCATTCGCTGCGCCATCTGCATCATTGCCGGATTATTCATCAAATTCGCAAGGTCAGGCGGGGTGCCTGCACCGGCTCCGCCCATATTTCTTAATGTATCAGCTAATCCTCCTAGTCCACCAGCACCGGTATCACTTCGGGAATCGGAAGACGCACCGCTGGGCGGTGCAGTATCCCCAACTGTGTCCGCGGTTTGGGCTTCGGAATTCCGAAGGCCGGTTTTCATCGCGGCGTTGTTGGATTCTAATTCAAGGCCATGACGGTAGGCAGCCGCAGCGGCGGTATAGTCACCGATGCTGTAGCGGGCGTGTCTGTGCGTAGGAAGGTCAGAAAGGAGATTCCAATTCGGAAGCTGGCAGTCTAGCACCCTAGGCGAGAATAGCCCTTGGTAAACTTGGGGTCCAAGTCGATTGCTTTCTCAGCATCGACAGCAGCTGTCAAATGATCGCCCTTGCTGGAGTGGGCGGCGGCTCGGTTGGAATAGTAAACCGGGTTGGAGGAATCCAGCCTGATTGCCTCCGTATATGCGTCGATTGCCTTGTCATATTGCTTACTGCTCATCAATGCATTCCCTGTTTGCTTTTGCTTCTCAGCATTAGCCTTGTCCTCTGCTGAGGGAGGCGCGGGGTTGACTGAAGAGGCGCTGGGGGCTGCTTGGGGCGTTGAGTTGATCCTGTCTTTGGTCCTGAGAAAGACCTCAAAAATGTTCTGAAGTGTGGCAGGCTTCACACTAAGACGATCCACCTGCTGTTGGTCTGTCGGATCGACGCCAAAAGCCTCTCCGATACACTGAACTGAACAGGAAGGAAGTCTGAGTGAAAGGAGAAAGCGAAGAGTGTGTATGTACCAGCAACTTCGAGGCTTTCCTTGTCCTCTTCCCGGATGGTGCCATCGTTGATGGACTGGTTGAGAAACTCAATGATGGACAAGACGAGACGCTGCTGCTGCTGCTGCTGCTTGTCAGACATAATTGATTGTTGGAGTCAACAGCGCTACGCTGTTGACGGCTGTTTATTTGGACTACGAACAGGGCTACGCCGCTTCCGCCCGCGGCGACTCGACTCGACTCGACTCGCTCAACCGTTAAAAACAACCGCCATGTTCTTCTGTGCCATCTCCGGTGAACCCCCGCAAGACCCAGTCATTTCTATAAAGTCAGGACATGTCTATGAGCGTCGTCTCGTACAAAAATACGTCCTGGAGAATGGCACAGACCCTGTAACAGGTGAAAAGCTGGAAGAGTCCGACCTGCTTTCTGTTAAAGCCAGTACGTATGTCCCCACTCGTTAAGCAGCAGTGTTCAGATCAAGTACCTATTCTCTGTAGGTCCTGGTGCGAGTGTCCCTCGACCGCCGACTCACTCGTCTATACCCGCACTGTTGACCGCCCTGCAAAACGAATGGGACGCACTTGTCCTCGAGACCTTCACTCTTAAGCAGCAGTACAACTCGACTCGCCAAGAGTTGAGTTATGCCCTCTATAGTCAAGATGCTGCTAGTCGCGTCATTGCACGTCTTATGCGGGAACGTGATGCCGCACGAGAGTATGTTTTTTTTTGCGCTCAATATTTCCCCTTTTGAACCAACGAGACCTGTGTACTTAGGGGTCTTGCCAATGTCCAAGCATCGATGGGAATTTCCACCCCTAGTGCCGATGTTGAAATGTCCGACCAAACTGCCTCGGCAGGCAATGCCCTCCCCGAAAACGTCATTGCCGAGATAGATGAAACTCATCAGACACTCTCTGCCGTGCGCAAGAAACGCAAGGTACCACCAGGTTACACAACGCCGGCGCAAGTCAAAACATATTCTTCTAAACATACAATTCCTTCCCTCCACTCCGCTTCTCCTGCTGGAATCACATCTATTGCACTTTCGAGCGTGAATCCTACACAATTCTTGACCGGTGGAAATGATGGGATTGTGCAACTATACGATAGAAGCACGGACAAGGTTTTGGCTTCATTGAAAGGACATTCAAAAAAAATCCACCATGTTGCTATCCGTGAACGCGAAGGGCAGTCTACCCTTCTTTTGTCTGCAGGCGCGGACAAATTGGCCCGAGTGTGGTCTTTGGACTCTGCTTCAGGAGAATACCGCCCGCGCACTATCATCAAAACTCACAAGGGTGATGTCACTGGCCTAGCTGTCCATCCCACATCAACGTTGCTGTTCCTTGCGTCCCAGGACAAAACTTACTCCATACACGACCTGAACTCGTTCAGTCAGCTGTACCGTTCCGCTGTTGCGGAAGAACCATACTCGTCTCTTGCTCTGCATCCGGACGGCACAATCCTCGCTGCGGGTACACCATCTTCTACCATTCACGTCTATGATGTGCGCTCTGGAGACATTGCTGCGACACTCGTGCCACCTGACAACTCCCCCTTCACCGTTAACAGCCTAAGCTTCTCGGAGAACGGCTATCATCTCCTTGCACCCGACTCACTGTCCTCGGTGGGAATTTGGGATCTACGCAAGCAGAAGCTAGGACATTCCATACGCCTAGGCGATGGTTTCAAGGTGAACAAGGTTGTATACGACTACAGTGCCCAGCTGCTCGGTGTTGCGGGTAACGAGGGTGCCCGTATTTTCGCCCACAAGACGTGGGAAGAGCTCGTGCATTTCCAGGAAGGTGGTGAAGTCTCTGATCTCGCGTTTGGTCCGGAGAGTAAGGAGATCTGGGGAACAACCGGAAGGGAGGTTAGAATCTGGGGGATACCAGAGTGATTACCTTGATTTAAATGCTTTACTCTTGTAATCCATGTTGTTAGCTTGTATCTGAACTGATTCTATTTCCTGTGGGTGACACACGCCAGCACTCGTTGCCTCGTACTAAGGTGTTCGCTTCGTAAGCCATGCGTGACTGACATCAATGCATCAAATCGTTGCAAAGTTTTCATTCTCGTGATTCAAACGCGTAAATACAAATACACAGTATTTGGAGGGACGTTGCGCTAGGGAGGCGTTGATACGCCCGTTTGAAGAAAGGAAAAGAAAAGTACAAATAAAAACAATAAGCAAACGTGAAGTCGTGGAGAGGTCTTGTCCATGAGTGCATGAGTCGCGTAGGAACGGAAATATCAATATCTTGACTATCATGACCATTTGCTCGGCCCGAAAGTTTCACCCGGAGCGAGTGTCTTCCAAGGAATCATCTTCGCATCCGCCGTATTCCGCCATACATCGTTACCCCACCACTTGACGTTGAAACCGCCCTTCGGAAATTGAACGGTAAAGAAGATGATAATGAGACCAATGATAGTTCCCCCGTCGAGCCCCGTCGAAAGAAGATAATTGTATCGTAACCACCAACGGAAGTGGAAACGCCTCATGAACCACTGGAAGATGAAACCGACTATGAACCACGACATAAGGCTGATGCCATTGACGGGTGGGACACTGTCGACCGCGACCAGGGCGACGGGGATGTTGATGTAGCGCCAGAACGAGCGGGGGTAGCGACGGGCGAGGTAGTAGAAAGGGATGGGTAGGACTGCGCCGATCAAGAAGAACCAGATGAGTGAGTAATAACTGGTGTCCGTCCCGTTAGTCATCGTCATCTGCAGCGGGAAGCGTACTTACAGGGCCCCTGAGGAAAACAACCGTTTCGGACCAATTCCACCCCATAAAATCGACGACGTGTTGTATATTTCGAGGTTCGGACAAGTGAAGAAACTCTTCTGATCGGGGGTACAAATGTCGGGGATGTTGTCTAGAGCCCACTGCCGTGCCAAGATTGAACTGATAATCGAAACGGACGCAGAGATGACTTGAGCACTGAACATGAGGCGCGGTGGGATTTTAAGATAATGTCCAAATTTCAGATCACTGCTATAAGAGACCGCTTGCGAAACAGCGCTCCCTGCCGTCATTTTGAAGACCATCGTAGCAAGCGGACGTCCTGGTAACACATAACCAATAAAGAGCTCTGCAAGAACAACCGGGTTGATTTGTTGGTTGGTGATGGCTTGTACTATGCCGCATGGAATGACGAAAAATATTGCAAAGAGGATCGAGACGATAAACCCCCAGATAGGGAGCCCGACTTGACAGACTTCGATACCAACGATGCCAAGGACGAAGGAGAAGACACCAAGTGCGATAAACCACCAATGAGGAACCTCTGAATACTTGCTCATGAGGTAGGAATGAATGTCGGTTCCGTCCTTGAGGCCGTGGCGGAACTGACGGACGAGATCATGGCGATACCAGAGGAATGTGTGAACTAAAACCGAAGAATATGTCGCGAAAATTGTGCCGTACGAGACAGCGTACGTGATCGGCAGGAACAATGGAGAATATTGCTCGTACTTCCCCTGGTCGAATTGGCCGTTGGTGACGATAGCACTGAGGTTGTACTGAGCACCGGTGTTGTCGTACGGCAAGCCTATGGATATGGGCATATATTGCGAATAGTACACATTCTTGGCTATCATGAAGTGTGAACAAGGGACCAAAAGCGATGAGACGGACAACAAAAACATACCCCACATAATCGGACAGATGAACCAGATGACTATCACGAACCCGGCCATCATGTTGAGCTGCGCCCACCACTGTGATACTCATCATGAGTGTTTGTTGTTTTCGACGAATCAACCGAACATACCGGAACTACCAGAGGACTGCCAATTTCGGATATCATGGTCCAGTCGAACGAGATCCCACTCATTCCGAGGCCACTGACCACACCAAAGAGGTTGTTGACGACGACGTTGTTCGGGGCTATCCAGCATACCCAACTAAACAAACTGAGTCCGGTCCACAGATACCCCGGGAGCCAACACCACAGGAAGCTGAATAAAATTGTGAGATAAAGAAAACGCTCTCTTGAAATGTGATTGGCTTCTTTCTTGCCGTAGTTTGAATGCATGGCATTTAGCAACGCACAACGTACAAGAACGCCAGGCCAGATCATGCATGCAGGCCAAACAAGGAATCGACGGAGGAGGCCAGCAAAAGAAAAACCCAATAGCTGAGCGGATATTCCCAGCGTGAACTGCTTGGCAAACGACCAGTTGACGCCGTAGACAGTACGCATGGCAGAGGCGATGTCTACGATTCCAGTACCATCTATGATGATGGTGACCATAATAGAGATAAGAGTATGTTCCTTGATATTGAATGGCCCAGGATTCAAGGAACACGTGTACCCATATGCGGAGAAACGATATTTTGGGAGGATCCACTCCAGGAACTTGCCGAGAGGGAGTGTTATGAGCTGAACGAAAAGGACATTGATGACAATGAAGGGATCTTGACGGACAATAAACACAGGAAGCTGGAATAGTTACGGGAACCACGCACATCGCAACAGAATGATGGAGTTGAAGGCAGGTATGACCAGGGCAAAAAGCAAGCCAAGGAACCAACTGCGGAGGGGCAATGAATAAATGTGCTTTCTCAAAAGAAAAAAAAAACTCATTTACACTCGAAAGGTGTTCACAGGCATCGTCGGGTCGTCAGTGTTCGTGACGGCTGCCCGGACTTCGGGGTAAGGTGAATCACTGGTGAAATGAAGTGGGTAAACAACTGCGAAAGAAACTGTAAGAAGCACCCACTAGACTTGTGTGGCTTCAGATGAGGAGAAGTCAGCCTTCGAGTCATGTATGCGCCATGATGACACTTGGGATTCTGTATCCGCTTCCGTGCTAGCGCCCTTGCGGTTGAAGGACCTTGACCATCGTCTAGGTTCTACACCATCAGTCGAGATCGACAGGGTCGAGGAGTTGGCTTCAAAGTCCCAATTGGGGTCATTGAAATGAGCCATCACCCCATCGTCGTCGACATCCTCCGGGACATCAGGGGCGGTGGCCCGATAACGAAGTTGAGAGATGTCAGACTGGCTGACAGATTGGGCCATCTTATCCTCCATGTGGTCAACCGCGAGTGGCAAAGGGAAAGGAGGTGTCCGCGTTACTCGTTGAAGGGGTGGGGGAAAGAGGAGGGTAGATGATGGACACGAGGCCCCCCTAGCATGATCTTATAGGACATACAGATTGAGCTGGGAAAGCGACCCGAGACAATTAGACGAGCGCTGAGTGGACAAATGACAAGGACAAAAGGCGCAGTGCTGACCGGTAGTCTCGGGTAAGGAACCAGATGGATGGCGGAGATGGACTGTTTAGCCTGAAATGGAGGGCGCAATACACATACACGGGCACGATGCACGCGAGTCAAGAGCGAAGGAAGAATCCCATGACGAGATTCTCTAATTGTCTTGTCTTTTGGGTGAGACAAAAGGCACAAATTGAAAGCAACTCCGCGGGAAAATAGAGTTCAAGTTCATTACCCGAAGGTCTACCCATCCCCCTCTGAGCTCTCCGACCCCGACCCCCGAATCTCTTGTCTTCCGATTCTGGGTCTAGCAGAGGTTAACGGAATTGGTTCTGCAAGTACGGACAAATAAATCATTTTTCTTCATCCTATTGTGCGTTGGTCGCCTCCAGGGTTGCTACGCCAGGACTTCCTAGGTTACAGGAATCAAAAGCAGTTCATCGATTAGGGCCCAGAAATATAAATATGGGAAGACCGTGCGGCTGGGCGGGATATTTCGGTGTACTGTGTACAGTACAGACTTTCGCATCCAAGTCATTTGGAGAGATACCCTTTAGTTCCACCCCGTGTATAAGCAAGTAAACTTATTGTCAAGAGGTGCAATATTCATCACCCTATTCTAGAGATCGTCCTTGCCACCTATATCACCCAGACATCTCTTACTGTAACTTCCTGGCGTGACGACGTTCTGCTTCCTACTCTGCCTTCCCAACCAACTACTAGAGGGGACACCCTCTTCGCAACCCAAGTCTTAACTTTGCCACGACTTTCTCCACCGTTCCTCGCCTTTCAGCGCACGTCCAAGGCGTGCACTCTGGTGTTGAGCAGCCTCTGAATCAGCTGTCTCGCACTAGAAGGTGAGCTGGGGTCATGAGATACAGCATGCATGGACCAGTGGAAAACGCCTATCCCGAAGATGCCCCTGTATGTGAACGCGTGAACAGGCAATTCATTCGCCGCATTGTTCGCCTTAGACGTAAGTCGTGGCGTTCCTGACTCGATTGCAGCAAAATTGAATAGGGTGAGCTGATACTGACGCTATCCTGAGCTTGCGCTGGTTGGTCCTTATCGATAAGAGCAGGGACAACAAGCACGCGTCTAGTCGGGTCCCCGCACGGTTTTACTCCCAATCCTGGAAATAAATTAGCTGGTTAGAACGTCGGAAAGCATTCCACTCACCCGTGGAATACAGTGAAGTCATGAAGTGAAGATTAGAGAACGAGGTTGCGTGAACTGCGACACCCCCTGCATTTCAATACAGGATAATTATACATAGCAGTATCCGAGTTGCCCACCTCGACGTTCGTGAAGTACGGCATCAATATTGATGCATTGATGCATCAATTTCTGCACGGCCAAGACTTAATACTCATGGTCGTGCTGTACATCTAGGCATTGCATTGCCGCATCCTACTCAACAAAACTTCTTTTCGAGAGGGTCCTGATGTCCCTTCGCGGGAATGTTATTCAGAGAATATACATGCAATAAAGCTAAAACTGTCATTAATCGCGACCTCGTAATGCCCTAGTTAACTGGGACCATTATTGTACGGTATACACATTCAAATCTTCTTCACAATGTTCTTCTCCTACATTCAGGTCATCAAAAAAGCATACGACGGCAAGGTACCGAGAAACAAACCTGATATGTGGTCTCTTTGTTGGTATTATCGTTCCGGATGACATAGCGAGGTTCCTAAGAGAGCCGTAAGCAGTAGCGATAGCAAAGTGGCAAGGAGAACATGCCTCGCCCTCATCAATGACGTCAAGAATTTCACCCGTCGTGTGTGAGACATTGTCAGCAGCGCCACCAACGGGCCTATACTCGACGCGGTCGCCAGCCTGAAGCTCTCTGCTTAGAGGAATTGAGGCGGCATGGACGATAAGGAATGTACCTTGTAATTAGCCATTTACTGTAAAGGTTTGGTTGACAAATTGGTGGTGGGTGAATTGGGCGATGAGTGATTCAAGCTCCTTGCAGAGGTTTATATATGCGCGAGCCTGGTGCAAAGACCGGAGGCTCGTAAGACTTTGCGTCATGATCCAAGGAATGGTGCTTGGTTTGCATCATCGCGTTTGTTCTTCCGAGCGGAAAGGGGAGTAGATCATGGAAACTTTGAAACGGAATGCATAACTGTCATATCATTTCTTCCTTTTTAGGGGTGGGGGCGTCCCAAATTGGCTTTGGCTATGCGCCGCATCTTTTTTGTTTTGGATACCACTGATGACCTCTTCCTCGTTGGGTGCGACTGCCTTTGTCCTCTTTGGCGTTCTCTCGGTGGTGACGCTGAAGGAGTTGAATGTTCGAGTAACTGAGCCATACATGGTGGGTTCTGCAACTGTCACCTCAACTCGCTTTCTGACGTCAAGGCACGTCAGGATGAACCCTTTCACGTCCCTCAGGCTCAAGCATACTGCAACGGGGACTGGTCCTACTGGGATCAGAAAATAACGACACCTCCCGGACTGTGAGAGTTGTCAGTCTTCTTCTGCCCACTCACGCTAACTGCCTCGGCCTAGCTATGTTTTGACTATCCTACTCAAAACGGTCTTTGTCTTTAAATGTAGACTCCCAACTCTCCGGCTGACGCCGTTACTCACCCTTCTTCTTCTCCCGCTTGCCATCACACCCCTACTATGCTACCACAAACGGGTTCGCCCCCCGCCTTCCATATTCACGCCGACACTCGACTCCGTGGTACTCTCGGCATTTCCGATCGGATGGTTCTTCGGATTTTTATATTACACGGACGTGCCTAGCCTTTTGTCGGTTGTCATCACCGTCGTTGCAGCGTCGCAGGGGCGGCACTGGGCCGCGAGTATGGTACGTGATGTACGCACACATCAGGAGAAGATTGTCAGGCAGAGCCAGATTCACAGTTAGGGATGATTAGCTGCACGTTTCGCCAGACAAACATCATCTGGTTATTATATGCGTATGTGTCCAGCCAGTTGGTGTACTTGCGCTTCCGGCGTGCACCCCCAGGTGGCACAAAGCCTGCAAAGTTGCATGATCCTCCCGCGCTGGCCGCCGGGCTCCGTTCGTTCTCTACATTCTCCATCTAGAAGCGGGGGGCCTTACATTGGCCGATTGTCTTCAGCGGATCTCGTTCGATCAGTACGCAGCGCGCCGATGATATTACCAGATATCCTACCCGTATTCGTTCCGTATGCCTTGACACTGGCTCTGTTCGGCGGGTTCGTGATCTGGAACGGGGGTATCGTACTCGGTACGTACGCCATGCTCGCATCCAGGTCTTGCGTATTAGCTCAAATGTCGTTTCGTTTCAGGCGACAAGTCGAATCACGTGCCCTCACTCCACCCGCCACAGATGTATTATTTTATTGCATTTGCGACGATCATGGGCTGGCCGGCGCTGGTCAGCGGGGATAGAGGTTTGGAAATGCTGAATGACGTGAAGGATCGAATATTTGGAAACAGAAGGTGTGTCCTCATTGCAAATGCATGGTGTGAGGATCTGAGTCGCTCCTACTGATCAGGCGCGTGATGGTGCACGTAGCTCTCTCGGTAGCCATGGGACTATCGATAAACCTTTTCACGTTGGTGCAGGTGATTTTAGAAAGACCACCCCTGACCTTTAGTTTGCATTCAGAATTCACCACCCTTTCCTACTCTCAGACAACCGACACTACACTTTCTATGTCTGGAGACGGGTGTTCTTGCAACACCCAGTAGTACCGTACCTGCTCATCCCAGGTTACATTGTATGCGCATGGATATGGTTCTTGCGTGTAGGTGCGTGTGTGCTGCAATGATGTTGATCGGTGGAATATCCATGATTGCCTAGGGCGCGAACAAACGCTTCTGCAGACCCTAGTCCTGCCTTTATGCACACTGCCAGTTCTACTTCCGACACCCCTTTTGGAGCCTCGTTACTTTTTGATCCCCTACGTGCTGATGCGCGCGCAGCTTGTAGATGTACCGACATGGGGCTTGTTATTAGAAGGGCTTTGGTATGGATTAATTAATGCGGGTACCATGTACGTGTTCTTGTACAAGGAGCGGGAGGGCGTTGGGCGATTCATGTGGTAATTCTAGTCTCCAGACTTGTGTTGTGAAGAGTGAAGTAGGACGTAACGAAACGCGACGCGACGCGAGCGGACGCGGTGACCAAGTAAGACCAAATAAAGATCAATCTCAACTTTGGGTCCTCGGGCTTTACCTTCCCCCCCTTCTCAATCCCCCCCCTCTTTGTACTCATAGTCCAGCCCACTTTTCAGCCATGTCTCAGGCGGAAGCCACCGCATGTTCACCTAAGTCTACCACTAGAAAGTCTGCCAACCGCTACTCCCTCAACGCCTTCGGTAAAGCGCTCGCGGATGTCATGAACAAGGACACCAAGGATTCTTCTCGCGAACGCGCCGCGAAAAAACCAAGGGATAGCTCTCATAACATTCGTCGAATCGGCATGGCACCCGTCAATACGAATAGCTCTGAAGAACGCCGCAGTTCCATCGGCGAGCGACCTTCCGCTAAGGAGGATATCCTCGCCCCTAGAGAAACCATCACCCGCACTTCTCGTAGACGCTCTGCCCTCCTTAAGGATGCTGTCTCTCCTGCTGCCCCAGTCAAGGCAAGCACCCCACCTAGCCCAGCTGGTCCTACAAGGCGCTCGACTCTGCGACCACGGCCTCTTGGTAATTCATCTGCTCTCCCCAAATATCGTCCAAGGTCTACCCTTGTCGAGTCTTACAAAGCCCCGCCTTCCCCCCCTCATTTAGGCACACGTAAGCGGGCCAGCAGTACTGATGAGGAGAAGGATGAAGCAGAAGGTGTTCCTGCGGGACTCAAGTCAAGAACTTCTGCCTCACGCGGGAAGCCTGCACGACCTATAAGCCCACTTCCCCAGCGAGCACTAGTAACTAATCTTTCTGCTGATACTTCGCCATCCCCACCCGCCAAACCACCCCCTCGTGCTCTATCTTCCCAGACACGGAACGCTCCTACTTCACCAAAGAAGATGGACCGAACTTCGAAACCTAGCACTCCCACCCGCTCCGCCATCCCCAGACCCCCGTCCTCTACTTCGTCTTCAAGTTCCTTACCTACACCTCGGACACCAACTCGGCAAACCACTCGAAACAATAACTCACCAGCCCAAGGTGGTACACCATCATTCAACCCAGCTCTTAAGCAGTCCGGGTCTCCTCTAGGGAAACCTATGAAGCAAGATGTTATACCCAAGATTGTGAAAGTCGATCAGTTCAATCGGTCCCATTCGGGGTCGAGCTCTAGCTCAGTCTTCACGGAAGGGGACAGCGTTGATGACATCGAGTTTATGCTCGGGTCAATTGTCTCACCTACTGCGCCGACACCAGCGTTACCTCGTCTTCACGACAGGCATCAGCATGGAGAAACGCCGCGGACGCCTTCGCGCGTGTCCAACCTCCCTACCCGCGCAAATCTCTCTTATCTCTCACCGATGCCTCCATCTACTGGTCCACCCCCTTCCCTCAGGTTGATGCGTGCTGGTCATGACAGGGGATCCTTACTCTCTTGGGATCAGTTGGTCGTTGTTGGGGATAACACTTTAGGTAAAGGGGAGGTTGAGAATATGATCGCAGATATTCCTGCGCCGTTCTCTCCTGCACCAAGCACGGTGGATCTAGAGTTGACTGTACCAGAAAGCCCTTCGCTTAGTACCCTTCCCTCGCCTGCAGGTTATGGCTCCATATCCCAGGTTCTTCTACCCGACGTGACACCCTCACCTGCTTCAAACAAACACATGCAAACACAGCTCATTCCCGAGCATAGTCGGCCTGCCATAGCTGATGCATCACTCGTAGTCATGTTGCGTCTGCAACTAGCATCTATGGAGAACATCGCAAAGGAGCGTCTCAGCCAGATTACTGTTCTTGAGGCGCAGCTGGGTGCAGCGAAGGAAGCACGCTTGCGCGAGGCTGCCGAGCTTGCAGCTCAAGTATCCGCACTTGAGGAGCAAATGCACGTCAGTTTTGACAACCGTGAGCGTGCTGCCGAAGAGCGCGCCATGCTGGAGGAACAGCTGCGTGGAGCGACAGTTGCGCAGGAGTTGGCCGTGCAAGAGGCGGTCAAGAAGGTCACGGAAGATGCGGCGCGGCTCAGGGTCGCTGCCGAGGAGGCTATGCGTCGTAAATGCGATGGTATCGGTGCGGCGCGTAGTGCAGCGACCTCATGGGTGTCTGTTCGCGAACTCGCGGAGGGCGAACTGGAGTTTGTGAAGACCCAGCGCGAGACCTTGACCTTCCTATTGGCAAGTCTGGTTAGAATCGACGAGTATGCCATTTAATGAGCACATGAGTATGCACTCCCATTTCATTTCCTTGAAATTGATGCTGATTCAGTGACCGCAGTGTCATGATATCATGATAGTTACGATGACGTTCTTAAACCATGACACGAAACGACCTAAACATGATTCATGCAACGCTCTTCGCCGTTTGATATGATCTTACTCGAGATTGTAATATATTCAGTATATATGTGCGAAATAGTTCCAATACAAGTACAGCGATATCCAATGGTGATTGGTTACAAGGATACAATAAGAAATAGATCTACTAATCAACAAGTTCAAACTGCAGAGTGGCTTCGATGCATGCGTCTAAGAAGCAGGCATGGTTGTCATCGGGCGTAGATTTAGACATGCGGTGAAGAATGGCGCTACGTATCTGATCAATGCTAACCACATCCTCTTATTAGCAAGTGCCACAAAAACTACCGAAGGGGGCGTACTCAAGGTCAGGGCCGTAGGCCTTCTTGATCTTACAATCGACATCTCCGATCGACGTAGGCCACGCCCAAAGGGCATCGGTATCCAAGATAAACGATACATATAGTTTCACTTTGACGCTGGGTAATAGGACCGTGGCTGTTGCGACGACCCCCTGAAGATCACCGTTGCCCCAGGGAGGGTAGGGATCGACAGACACAGGATATTTGATGGAAAGGAATGCAAAGTGTGTGCGCAGTTGTGCACAACCAGACCAAAAGTCACCCAACTCCTGAACAATCTAAGGACACAAATCAGCGACCTTCACTACCTGGATGCGTGAGACCAGATCATCTGTTACCTGTTTGATGTTTAGGTCAGAGGAGGATGAGGCAAGTCGCTGCTGGGCCACGTTCACAGTCAGGTCGGTCAAGCGGGGGAATTGATCTTTCAGTATGAGGGGCATCTCTTTCGTCTTGGCTATTCGAATCCGGTCCATCAAAGGCTTGAACTTTGCGCAAGGAATGTGAACGTGGAAGCGAGATGCATAGACAAATTCGAAGACATCGGCGTGGACCCTGGCAATATGCCAGAGGTGTAGTCCCTCTAAAGAGGCGAGTTCATCTACACATGAATGCAAGTGAGAAATTATATCGAAAACATCCTGCAAAGAGAGCATACCGCTCAATCTGAAAGCCTCAGCCTGAGTGCTGTTCTCCTGGATGTGCAACGTCCGCTGAGAAGCCTCGATAGAGGCTGTCGTTTCAGCCTTTTCTGTTTCGAGGTCGCGGAGCTTCTCCTCCAGCCGTTCGAGCTTCGCGTTTGCCTCCGCAACTTCAGCGCGAAACTCATCCAGTGCGGCACTGCTCGTCTGTGTTAGCTGCTGTGCCCGCTTGTAGCCGTGAAAGTGCGACAAATACCCTTGTTCTGCGAGAGTGGCCTTCAGCTCGCTTAGGTATCCTTGATCACAGTTTTCAATGTCGGCAGTAAGATTCTGCTCCTCCCCAAACTCCCTGATGACCTGACCATGCTCTTCTCGTAATAGAGGCAAAAGGTTTTCGGCCTGCTGGATTATGGTCTCTAAGGTCCTGGCATCCTTTGTGACAATCAGACTGAGGGGTTAAGCGTACAAGGGGGGTTCGGTTTTACTTGCTCGAGCTCCCCAAAGCCTTGGTCAGCAATGGCGTAGAGTTGTTCTACCCACTGCAACCTCCAGTCATACCACTGTGATCTCGCCATGGCATGGTTGTTAGCCTTGATAAGCTTGAGTTGTTGCTAAGGCAAGGAAATCAGTCTTCTAGATGTGTTCTGAGATGACGGGAGAGATACCAATAGCTCTGCTTGCGTCTCCTCGTCCGCTATCGAATATTCCCGGAACAACATGGGAGTAACCTTCGCTGCTTCCCCTTCCGCTTGGTGGTAAATCTCCTTACTGTGTTCGATCCATCTCTGTAAGTCAGCCGCAACATGAGAATATAGTTCAAGCTGCGGCACATCAATACCCATCGCAACGACGTAATCAGCTAATGTTGCCTCTGTTGCTTGCAGTGATGCCCGTCGTTGCGTGAGCTGGAGATGGGATGGAAGGATAGTTGAGCGCCGGGGCGCAGATAATTCGTCCAGGAAGCGGATACCAGTCATATTGAAAAACTGCTCAATGGATATGGGAGGCTAACGCAAGGTGGGCATCAACATAACATAACTTGATGGAGTATTATGAGAAGTTACTCTTACGCCTTCATCTTCCGTGAAGCTGTGCGATTGGACATCGTTCCTCCATTGCTCTGCTGCGTCAACGTTGGCAAAAGTGACGGTTGGCTGTATGGTCAGGGCCTCTGACCCAGTGGATGGAACTGACTTGGTCTCTGCGAAGAGTGGTGGAGATACAGGAGGGAGCGAGCCATCTGTGTCTGATAAGTCGGTTCCCTTCGATGGGACTTCTGTAGTTGAAACTCGGAGATGTGACAATGAGGGTGATGGTTCGACATTCTCGCGTCCGAAGTACACCGTGTTTTGATCTATATCGGAAATGCCAGCTTCACTTGCTCGCCCACGGGCAAGCTTTTTGCGGGGTGATGTCGGCTGAGGAATATTCAAGACGCCAGAAGGTCCGAGGCTCCTGCGCTGAGCAAAATATCCAGATGGCCGACGCAGTCCTTCGGCGCTAGATATTGGTGCAGCCGAAGATGTCGCCACAGACTTCGAGAGCATGAATGCACTCGTTAACTCTTCATTGTCCACACCAGATGGTACCGCCTGTTTCTTCGGTTGTGGACGTGCAACTGGCAACGCAAAGGCAGCAGTCCCTCCCTTTCGGGGGGACGCAGGAGATTTCAATTTAGAGGGAGAAGGGGGTGCGGGTTTCGGCGCTGAAAATACAAGGCCAGGCTTGGTAAAAACGGGGGCAGAGCAGGCTGGGTTATGAGGTAACCCAGTCACATTCGTGGAGGGTGTTGCTAAAGTTGGTCCAGATGGCTCGGGTCGAGCAGGAGAACTGTGTTGTTCCGACGGTGCAGGCGGAAGAACTCTATTAACAGCTTCATCTGTACTGCTCCCACCGGCGGTACCCTGGACATTCGTCAAGTCCATTACGGAGCTCGATTCTGTCCCAAGGCTCTCGCGCCAGACATTCGTTAAATTAATAGTCTGGTTGTCGCCAATCTCGCCTCCATCAATAGAGCTTCCTTCAGAGCTTGTGAAGCTGTCTTCCTGCGCAATATTTGTAAGCCCAAGAGACTCACGCATACGCCTGAGCCTGGTTTCTGCCTCAGTGAGTTGCATATCTTCTTCGCCCAAGCCAACGTCACCTCCGTGAGTAAATGGTTCGGTGTCATCCGCATCGGATGACGGAGATTCGAAGGGGCCATCTCCCCCTGCGTGTGTTATGGCTCGCAAGGCGAGCCATTCAGCGCTCGGAGGCTCTGGCTTGCGCAGAGATTTGTTGAGAGGAACTGTGAACTCGGTCGGCTGGGCTTGCTCCGTAGACACGTCGGCTGCAGAACCTTGCGTCATGTCTTCAGAACGTGAATAATCGTCAATACTCATATCTTCTCCGGGCTGTGGAATAGATGAAAGCCCAAGGGAGGATTTTCTTGGCTTGGTTGCGGCGATGTTTGTCGTAAGGTCCATATCTGCCGCTTCATCCCAGACTGCAGACACATCGTCGGGTTCTTCGTCTTGTAGGAAAGATCCTCGTGTTAAGAAACCGGGGGGGAGGGGGGAAGATCCTTGCTCCGAGTCCATATCCATAGATGCTTCTCCATTCTCACTAAAGGCTATAGAACGTCTCAAAGAACTCCGACGGCGGGCCACGGAGGATGAACCGGGATAATCATTCTCGTCATTGACAGTAGTTCCAGACTGGGTTGAGTGCCCTGGATGGTTTGATACAGCGGAGGGAGATGTACCACTGCGATTTGGATCTTTCTCAAATACGCGTACTTGAGCATGAGAGGCGAAGCTCACGCGCCGCCCTAGATTACGAGTTGCGTTGTCGTTGATTGAACCTCGAATGTCACGAGTGAAGTCCATGGTCTGAGTGATATCGTCTGCATCATCGGGAGTAAAAGAGGGCCGAGACTTAAGTATACTCTTTCGAGGGCCCTGAGAAGTGAAAGTTCAGATATGTACACAGGGGAAAGACATTAAGGACAAACGATTGATCGGCGGGCCCTGGATGCTGGGCTGAGTTGCTTGAGAACAGAGTCCCCGGGTGTAATACTGTGCGGTCTGCGTTTATGAGCAGGTCTTGGTTTATTTAGTTGATGGGCTACGGCAATGGACTTGCGGCGGCTGGGAGACGGCGACATTGTATGGTGGTTCCGAGTACTTGTGGAAATTGAATACGGCGCGATAAACCTCGACGCGCACGTGAACGCGTCACGATCACATGACACACACGAGGTCGCGCGTGGCCACGGCGTTGCCTTTGCAATTAATTAATTAAAGCGAGGCAAGGTTGAATTGCACCTTCACAATCTCAACAAGCAATGACATCCAGAGCAAAACCGAAGGCCATGGCAACTCGAGCCTCCACTCGCACAACCAGAGCAACAGCCCAGCTCGGAACTTCCCTCCCTGCCCCTGCTCGTAATGCACGTACAGCGACGGCGAAGACACCTCGTGCCGCGTCTACCAAACCAGTAGGAAGTCACCGATTGGAAACAGTCGTCTATTAACCAACCAATGCAGAGTGAAAAGAAGGCTCCTAGAGGGGCAATCTCCAATGTCGCCACGGAAGCTGTGATTCCTATCGACGCGGACAGAGAGCCAATCAAAGTATGTTGCATTCACAGAGGTTGCGAGTCGATCGATACAGCTAATGTTTTCTTTCCTCAGGCATTTTTGAGAATAAGACCGGATATAATCGGGGACGGGACAAAGAAGGCGCCCTATCTGGAGAGCCTTTCCGACACAGCCGTCCGCATGATGGATCCCTCACGCGATGACTCACGTGGTTACTCAGGCATCCCTCGTTTCCGTCTCTCCGCTGCGCCTACATCGTCGACTTATACCTTCACCCACGTCTTTTCGCCCACTACCCAACAACCAGAATTTTTCGTTAAAACAACTCTGCCGATTGTGAGAGGCCTGCTTGATGGCGAGGATGGCCTTTTGTTCGCGTACGGGGTAACCAACTCTGGCAAGACGTATACCATGCAAGGAGGTTCCCAGGAATCATCTTCTGGCATCTTGCCTCGCACCATTGATGTGCTGTTCAACAGTACTGAAGGTCTGCAAGGCAGCGCTAAAGTGAGCACCACATTTTACACACTGCATCATTTTCATCAGATGTCTACCGTCTACAGTACAGGCCTGCTCGTTTAAATGGTATCGAATTGAATGACACATCGCCAATTTTTTCCCGCTCACCGTCTTTGGACAACTTTACATTACCAACACAGCAGCCTGCGCTGGGTGATGTTCTCGCAGAACACTTTGGAAGTTCTACCGCCTTAGAAGTGGATCAAGATCCCACGACACTCAAGGTTGATCGTAATTACGAGTATTCAATTTGGCTGTCCTATGCCGAAGTGTACAACGAGAAAATCTATGATCTTCTCACGAATGTAGAGGATGCAGGAGCTGGCTCTTCACGCTCTCAGCCCATTCTCCTAACTCGAAAGGCGTTATCCCTGAAACCCGCTCCAGTTTCTGATAATCTTGATGCTGATGGGCCCGTGGGTAAATACATCTCGGGACTGACACACGTCCGCGTAGATAGCGCAAAGGAGGCAAAGAAACTGGTTAAGCTGGGTCAGCTGCATCGACGAGTGTTTGGCACCCTTGCAAATAGCCAAAGTAGCCGTAGCCATGGAATTGTGACGATCAAACTCCTCAGAAAGCATCGTGGCGAAAAAGATGTGGGTCATAAGTCATATTTCCCTTACGTATGCTGATGCACACCCAGGAACCTTCCTCGTACATGACCTCACGCCTTACTCTGATTGATTTAGCTGGCTCAGAAAGGAGCAAGAATACCCATGCGAGTGGTGAACGACTCAAGGAAGCGGGTAACATCAATAAGTCCTTGATGGTCCTCGGTCAATGCATTGAAGTCATGCGTGCCAACCAGAAGCGGGTTGCGCAGAGTCTTGGGGCATCTGAGAGTCGACGTTCTGATACGAGAGATGTCAAAAGGTCTCTAGCCGTCGTCCCTTTCCGACACAGCAAGCTGACCGAGATCCTGATGGACTACTTTATTGGTGAAGGGCGAGTGGTAAGCACGTCATCGGTTGCTTCGCCGTGGTCCACGAAGCTGACCTCACTAAGACTATGATCATTAATATCAACCCTTATGACACTGGGTTTGATGAGAACTCGAACGTCATGAAGTTTGCTGCCCTGGCACGAGAGGTGTCAGTCGCTGCTCCAGTCCAACGAGTACCACCGACAGGACATGCGAAGGTACTAGCAACAACTGGAAATATTCAGTCAACAAGGACGAATGGGACTTATCACCGAACGGTGCTACTGTCCACCAACGGACGAGGCGATCGCAAGTCCAGCGAGACTCAACTTGCGGTTGTTGAAGGTAAGGACACAGAGTTGTATATATCATGCTAGTAGTTTGACTTGGCACACTGTCAGAGGATGAAGATGTAGAAGATGTAGAAGACGAGGAGCCTTTGAACGGGTTGGTGGAGGCATTGTTCGATGAAATTGAGCGCCTTCGACTGCAGGTCCGTTTCCATGGATCAGTGTCAGCTCCTCATTCTTCTGACAGTGCCTCAGCTCTTTGAGTCTGAAATGCGTAGCGCTGTGGTCGAAGCAGAGACGCGTGAAGAAGTAATGCGTGAAATGGAGGAGCGGATCCGTGAGATGGAGAAACGATTCGCCAGGAGATTGATGAACGAGGTGAGCTTGTCCGAGATGAGCCAGGCAGCAAAGCTGACTCGTCGTTTCTGGTGATGTAGGTAGAGTTAAATGAGATGAGAATGGACGCCAAGATCGACATGCTCCACCGCTCCGGCCTGATTGGCAAGACGTACAATGAAGCGGGACTCTCATCGCGCAAGTCTGGTGAGAGTGACGCCAGGGTTAGGGGGTCAGAGGAGGAAGTAAGTATATCACAACACTCCACAAACATGTACATCCCAAATGACCCCCTTGCGTAGCAGCCAGAAGAAAACGATTCGTCAGACGATGACCACACCAATAACTTGGCCGCTCTCCGCTCCCAGGCAACCTCGCCTCTTGCTGGTCAGGGCAAAACCCTTGCAAATGATACACGAATTGCGGTTCCCGCACGCTCTAGCCATTCCGCCTTACACACAAATCATAAAACTGATTGGATAAACTCGCCGCTGGGTACCCAGGAGGGAGAGGAGGCATTCGATGAGACGGGAGATGAGGGGAGTGACCTTCCGAAGACGGAGTCCGACAGTGGAGATGAGTGGGTCCCGGCATCGAGCCGCCCCTGGTCCACAACGGAAGTCGTACAAAAGGCACCATTGCCGCATCTCCAGCAAGCACCATTTCCTATATTTGAGAAAGATGTCAAAGCAGGACGCGCACAGGCTCAGCCAAGTAAAAAATTGTCCGTCTCTCAGTTGGCTCATGATCTTGAGGGACTCGGTCTAGCCAGTGAAGAGACTCACGGGCAAGCGACTCGGCCCACCCGACAATCCACAAGGGGAGTGTCAGCGGCGGAAGAAGATGAAGACTCGATCATCGTTGTCCAAAATGTGAAGGGCGGCGAAGCACAAAAGAAAAAGAGGCGGTGAGAATTGGCGAGATTTGCTTCTTTGCCATTCACTAAGGCTGATTTCTCCTAGACAACTTGGGAACAAACGAGTTTATACCGACGAAGATATCGAGCAGGCCACGGACCGGCTTGCAAAGTCTGAGAGCGGGAGATATATCCGGCGAATGGCGCGCGGGAGCGGATGACGACAAGTAGAAACACTGCACTTTGTACTAGTAATCTAGCATTGCACAAAGCTTTTGTCGACGGAGCTGACCCTGCCGTGTTGATGATTCCAACTCCCGATCTATCACATCTGACCAAGGACGACTACGAGCGGGTCTATGAACCGGCAGGTGAGGAGCCAACACTAACTCTTTGACGAACGGTGCCGAGGCAGTTCTGTTCGAGCACCTAACACCTAACAGAAGACACTTTCATTCTCCTGGATGCACTCGAGGGGGACGCCGATGCTATCCGCGGTCTCGCTCCTCGAGTCTGTCTGGAAATTGGGCAAGTCTCACTAACGTTTGTCTTCGCTTCATTGACCTGACATTCGTCTCTAGATCGGGAACCGGCATCGTCTCGAGCTTCCTCGGGAAGATCGTTGGTGCATCCAATGCCCGTTCGTACTTGTCACCCCACACCCCTCACCCAAAGAATCCAAAGCGCCTGATTTTATTTTTTCCCCAACCCCTCGACAGTCTTCCTCTGTACGGATATCAATCCCCACGCAGCGACGTGCACCGCGCGTACTGGGGTTCAAAACAAGGTGCAACTATCACCATCTTGCTTGTTCACCATCGTCCCCGTCTCCCCCTCATTTCGTTCCTCTCATCGTCGCGTCACAACTTGAAAATAAGCAAACAAAAATCAAATGGACGGAAACACCACCGTACCTCCCCCCCCCCTACACACACACGTACTTGTCTTTAGCGGTATTCATTCTATCTGTATAGATGCCGGTCGAACCGCTCGTCGCGTCACTTGCGCGTCCGTTGACAAGTCGCCTAGGACACGCGGTCGATATCCTCGTCTTCAACCCACCGTACGTGCCGACATGTGACGAGGAGGTGGATGCCGCACAGTGCGACGTTGGCATCGCTGGGTCTTGGGCTGGCGGCGCAGACGGCATCCAGGTGACAGATGCGCTCCTGAGACAAGTCGATGTTGGTATTTTCTGCATTGGTGGCCTGTGATATCGCAGATCCAAGGTTTCATAGGGTCTTCTCTCGCCCCAAGGACGATTTTACTTGGTTGCGGTGAAGCAAAATAATGTCCCCAAAGTTCGGGAATTTATGTCCAAGACATTCTCACTACAGAGCGAAGTGATACCCGCCCTCCCGGTCATAATCTAGCCTCTGACTCAAGGTCTTAGGTTGTTTTGCAACGCAGAGCTGGTCGCGAACATCTATTTGTCATACGATTTTTACGATAATCGCATACTGTACGTGCCGCATGAAGGGGCAACGTTATCATGGCAATGGATCATGTAGATTCAATGGTCATACGCATGATTAAATAAGAGATGTGTAAATCGGGTCTGAGTTTGTGGTACAATGAGTCACTGGAGAAAGGCCCCTGTGACTGTAGTTAACATCACATCTCGTTGCATCGAGATGATTAGAGGGATGATAGCGATAGGTCCAGCAGATATGGTACACTCCGGATTCGAAGAGATGAGGGACACACTACCTATTCCTCTTTATCGGGCCGTCGACCTCTTAAACTGAATCGTGAGGGTGATGTGAGGGTACCAGCACCACTATGATCAGGAGAAGAGACACTTGATTTACGGCCAAGAGTAGTAGGTTCAGCGCTAAAGGTGAGTCGTAGCGTCATGATGCCATGGCCATTCTTGATCTCTATGGAGACGTTAGCAACAGAGTTGGATATCGGCTGGATGTGTTGCCAGATCTGAAGGGGGTAAGGGGTAAGAGGGTAAGAGCATAGCTTAAGAACAGATTTGGTATTTACATCAACTTCTGCCTCGCCTAGTGACCTATCCTTCCCGAGAGTCTTATGGTCATAAATTGATACGTAGAGCTTGGGGGTCGACGGTCCAACAGGGAACTCGAAGGTCTCATTCCTTCGCGAATCAGGATAGCTCAAGTGATTATGGACCAACGTACCATTCCGGGGCGACAGTTTTACCAGTGTGTTTTGTTTTAGATTCCCTTTCGCCAATACGTAGAACAGCATACGGTTTGACGTCTGGGCCCCCTATTAAATCTTTAGCGTCCAGAACTGACACCCTGAGAACACCCGGTTCCGAGTGAGCGCTGTGTTCATTTGTGTCGGAAGAGACAGCGGGGACACCCAAGTGTTCCCCATCCCCGACGGGTTGGGATACTTGTGTACCCGGAATGTCAGGGACAGCTTTCGGCTCCGGCTGGCCGCCCAAATTAAAGAGGATGTGCTCGTCCTCGCTATCCCTTCCGCGCTTAAAGACACCGGCGACACCCTGTAAAACACCCTTTCCGGCGTTGATAGGTGCACTGCCGATGGCCGTCATTGTGCGCCCGGCTGCGGAGAATGTTGACGTGCTCTTGCGAGATTTGATGATAATCTCAGGTTGGAAAACCATGCTGATTATAATCTGGCCTTTGGTTCCACGCTTTTCCGAAGAAAGTGAGAGGGTACGGTCGGTAGCGGTGAGAGGCGTGATGTCTTCCACGTTGATCTTTGCACTTCCAAGAGATTTCGCCTGCTCTAGTTGATTCCAGTCGAATATCTCGACCTGGAAATCTGCACCGACACGAGACGGCTGAAGTGGCATGGTTATCGTACACTGTATTATTCCTATTAAGCAGATGCTCACAATTTGGACCATGAATTCTTCATGCCATTCCGGAGTGACTGTCTTTTTCTTGATGGAAGATTTGTAGACGCGTTGTCCATTCAAGGTGAAAACAGCGAAGGGATCGGATTTACCTCCTCGGTCGACGGCAGGGATATCATGACCAGTCAGCAAGGTCACACGGAGAGCACCTTGATCTATAAAGAACAAATGGGTGGAGCTCAAGTCAAGAAAAGGAGGTTGACATACTGTTCACAGTTTCTCGCTGCTCCAATACAACTGGTACTGGAACATAACGGGTCTCAATCTCAATTACTCCCGCCTGCTTGTCGTCTTGGCTTAGTTCAAACTTAGTCGGGGAGCCCTACAAATTAGTATGCGGTTTTCATGTGTAGTCCGTTGGAAAGCATCGAGGAAAGGGGCGCACTAAAGTTTGAGACAAAAATGATTTCGCCTCACCCTTCCACTCGCCAAAAATAACGTCCTTCTCGCCCTCATCGGCCTCGTTCAGCCGGAGCCACACCCGTCCAAAGTCGATCTCTTTCAGAAAGCCTTCACCAACATGTTGCCATGCCATGCGGTGACCATGGGCGCGGATGGTGCTGAAAGCAGGCCAATAGCCGTCGTCAAGGAGAACCTCCAAGCGGCCCTTTTTGGAAAGCTCGCCAGATCTAACGTGGAAGATGATAATCCCAGACTCTGTGATTGAGAGTTATAAGAGGTGGCTTGGGGTGCAAGCGAGCACCTACGATGTGCGAGAAGCTCGTCCTTTGACATCCGGATACCTTCATTCTTCCGCTTCACGCCACCCTTTCCGTCCACCGAAAGGGCCTTCCCACTCGATGGAGATCCCTCGCGGTTGCTCACGGTCTTGCTGACCTCAGTAGCATTCGTCGATGCTGCAGCATCCGTCGTGTCTGTAGTCTGTGGGTTTTTCGAAGGATCTTTGGGTATGCCTATCGGCTCCGTAGTAGTTATTGTCTTAGTCACAGCGTGTCTCCCACTCGACGAGGACGACGAGGACGCAGAGTCGTTATCATCGTCCTCACCGTCTTCGACCGCCGACTGGAGCTCATTCGGGCCAGTCTCGAACTTCAAACCTTGAAGTGCGAACGCAGGCAAGAACTCGGCCAGGTAATGTAACTGACCCTTGTAGTGATTTCCTCGGTCAAGGCGGATCGGTTCGGATCTGTCCTTCTTGCCCGTAGACTCAAATAAAAATTGAGGATCACTCGCACCCTTAGTTGTCTCCTGAGCAAGCTCGCTGACTTTAAGCTCGACGGTGCCCAGAGACCGATCTTTGGTGAGGTTCTGATAATCCATCACTTCGAGAAGAAGGGTCTCCTTGAGCGAGTGTACTGGTGTATAGATGATCTGGTCCCACTCAGGATTGAGATCTACCAAGGGGTAAGCAATCACATCTAGACAGACTATTAACAGTTAACGCACTGTTGTTAACTACCTCTGTGCGAGTTTGAACGATATTATTGACCATTACGCGGACGTACGGATCACTCTAGATAGAGCGTTGTGTGAGCAAAAGGAATATTTGATTCTCGGCATACTTCTGCGCACCTTGCCACCAAGCGCTGCCTCGACGTTCTTCACATCTGTAGCCCTTTTCAACCACAATCGCACCGCTCCTATAGGAGGTCTGTATTGATCTGCGCCATAGACACTACCGGCCATTTGCAATGGCTTCCATTCTGCCGTCAGACGTAGGCGCCCAAACTTGCATCCGCTGAGCTGCCACCAGTCACGGCCCGCCTCTTTGCGCGCCTTCAATAAATCTTGAAGACGCACTGACAGGTACCCCACGGTGGTGTCCTTTACGAACTCACGGTCGTCGATCACCTTTACCGTAATAATAGAAGACGAGCGATTTGCGCAAAGGAATTCTGTGGTGGATTCCCAATTTGGCTGTGAGGTGCGCTTAATCCGGGCAGTAGTATGAACTGGGGCGGTGGAACTACCAAGGGAGACCTTGGCATAGAGGTTCAAATCAGCTGGGCGCACCCCAGAGGGGTCAAGATCTTTGCCCTCGTGAATCGTGAATCGCACGATGCCGACGCCTGCCAACGTGATCATGAATGTACCAAAGATTGGTGAAACGATGGAGGCAAATGCTCACTTGACTCGGGTAGCTCCTCTACTCCCGATTCATTAACCCGCGGCTTGAGCACCGGGAAGTATGACGCATCAAAGCGCAGTTCTCCCCTTTCTTTGCCATCCTTTAGTACAGGAAGAGACAAGTCCTCCAGTGTGGCATCCTCATTAAACTTGGCGATTTCGAATATGCTTGCACCAATCTCTGTGTCCTTCCGGAGTTCATTGAAGTCCATGACTGTGAGGACGAGATTGTCCGTGAGGTTATTGACGAGTATAAACTTGGACTCGTTCCACGTCGGGTTGTGCCTAGGGAAACACACATGAAGAAATGCGTAGGCGAATGACAGCGGAAATGCCTACGTGCTGGGCTTGAACTTGGTTCTTGCCAGCTCTGAACGATTGTTAAGACTGAAAGTAACATATGGGTCGGGTGTTCCACCACCCATCTTGCTCGCATCGATGCTGCGTGCACCGTGAACAGTGACTTTGATCACACCAATCGTCGTGTCTGCTGGAGCACCGGAGAGGAGCTGTTCGAGATTGAGGATGAACTCGTTGGGCTTGTACATCATGGGGTTGAGAATTGAGTGGATTGTTTCACGAATATACGAAGACAAGCCAGGTATCTTTGTGGGTCCATTACTACATATGAGGATGGAAGGAACGCAGCAACACACGTACATGCATCATGTCAAAGCCGAAGGTCTCGCCTCCTATAGGCTTAAGCACATAATCGATGAGGGGCTTTTCGAGGAAGGAAACAGCCACCATTTGAACGTGGGGGAATTTACTCATCAGTTTGAGGCGAATACGCAAAAGTCCGGAAAAGGTCATATCTTCCACTAATATTGGGAACTTGGCAGTGGCTGGCCCCTTACCGACTCGGATACTAAGGACGACTTTCGGATTACTCTTGGTGGCTTGCTGGCGCGGAGTCAGGTCATAAACATCGTTGGGGGTAAATGAGAAGCCCCAGTCCATGAGGACTTCGTTCGTATCTGTCTTTGGGAATGTGCGAACATTGTCGACCCGGGGGGCTTTGTTACCGAGGGTGAATTGGGTGAGGCGAAGAGATTCGAGGAACGGTGGGCAACTTGCGCTCAGTACTTGATCAACTGATGAAACGATCGTCGCAGAGAGGACAGGCTCGTAAATAAGCCAGAAGCGTTCCAAAAAATGGTTAATCCATTCAGCAGACTCATGCTCAGACGCCAATCTCGTCTTGACAAGCTCACGTTGGATGTCGTCACGTGCACGTAGTCGCATACGGGCCACGGAAGTTGTGTAATATGTACTGCACGAAGCCAAGAGAATGAAGAGCCAGCCAAAGCCAAGGTTAAAGCGAGTTATAAAGTGTGATGCGAGTACGGCCTTGTTTAATAAAGGAGGATTCGAGCGTGAATACGGTGCGTAGAGAGCGGTAGACGCGATAGGGTGACATACGAAGACAATTATTGCAGCATTATAGTACCATTGACCATAATACTGTTCAGAAATCCAGGCATTCATGAGACGGAGCTGCCTCTGATCCTCGTTCTCCGGAGGCTTGTCCAAGTCTGTGAAGGCACGCCAACCGACTTTGTACCATTCGGGAATGGGAGTGGCCTTTGCGGCGGCGGCGGGTAGTTGACCTGGAACTTGAGGGACGTCCTTTGCCTGTTCCTTGTCTACGTCTTCAATCGTGATGGTAGGAATTGGACCATTACCACCAGTGTCAACAGGGACCTCTGCAAGAAAGAGAGCCAACTCGGCATGACGAGGCAAGCTCATAAACGAAGAGGAGGCCGACCTCGACCGCCATCACTGGATTTACCAGGAATGGCGCTGTTTAATTGCGACTTTGCTTTTCCGGCGGTGGCAGCCTTTTCTGCAGGAGAGGCATCTGGGTCGAAAGAGTGAACGGCGACGTTTCCTCTTGCAGCATCCCTTTGAAGGATATCATTGGCTTGACTGTGGGCACGGATAGAATTAGCCGAGGATGAACCACTCGGAGGCAAGGAGGAAGCCATGGAGAAGGAAGAAGAGGGTGGGGTGAGTGGTGGGAAGGGAGAGGAGGGTGGGAAGGATGCAAGTGACGTTTAAACCTTGATAATGATGAATAGGGTTGGGATTTATTAGTAGACGAGCCAGGCCGGCAAGGCGTGGGGCATCGGTGCGTGGCGTGGTGTGTGGCGTGCTACGCAGACGAGGCGGGGTACGACGCAACGCATAACCATAGCATACATCACATCACCCCGATTGGGCAACATATCGGCCTTCCTCACCACCAAACCCCTCCGATTCCGCGCAGTTGTCGCTATTTTTGGCTCAGCACCCGCATGCAATCCCATCACGTGTTTTCCCGGGCCCGAGACTAGAACCCCTTTCAACCGCTCGTGCTAGTGCCGTCTGTCAGTACATGTCAGTCCTGTCAACAGATAAAAATGAATGGCTGATGGATGGGGGTTAAAAATTGACTGGTGACTTGAACCCTTCCACTTCCGCCTATCGAACCGAAGCTAAGGAGTTGCTCAATCAAATCACGGCACCGAAGTTAGTTACGAGAAACCAAACAAGGCAAAACATACATCTCATTCTGTGTCACACGTTCGCGACTGTATCGCACGTTCAAGTCCGAATAATATTTTGTCTCCCATAATTATCCTTGCTACTTTACTCGTGTTGAATCACCTGCGATATCACAACTTAGCCCTACTATTCATCCATGAGCAACCCATCGTCCCTCCGGGATCTTTACAGCACAAACTCGCCAACATGGTCCTTTACCCCACCTTCAAATTCGACCAGTCCTCTTGGCACATCATCACCACCACAGATGTCAAGTATCTCCTCCCACACTTTCTCCCCGCGTCCAGTACAAAACTCCATCTTTGAACTCTCTCCGGGGCTAGCAGAGCCAGGAGGACTAGACCTGGGTCTCCTTCTCAAAACGCTTATTGCCAGTGCCGTACTAGGGTACACCACTACCGCCATCGCGATGCCATGGGAAGTCGGCAAGTGTCTCTTACAAGTACAGTGGGTTCCGAGAGATGCGGGACAAGTTGACGATACAGAGGGATCTGTAACGGAGGAAGTTGCGGAAGAGGTATATGCGGTGTCTTTGTTCGTCTCTTGGTCCCGACCGACCCCATCGTTTGCAGATAAGTGACGATGAGTCTGGCGAAGAATCGTACTTCACAGATCCTCTCAATTCGGGGCCGTCGCGTTATCCGGTTCCACGTCCAGCGGATGAACGCGGATATGTTGTGCGTAAGAACGTGATGGAGGAGAGTACGCGCCCAGATTTTATCATTCCAGTCGGGAGTGCGAATGGAGTTTGGGCTATGATGAAGAAGCTTGGGCGGTTTCGCGGCGAAGGCTGGCTCGCATTATGGAAAGGTCCGTATTCTTAACATCCCCACTCATTTGCATGCAATGCTAAACCTTGGGTACGACTGCCACTTGTACCAAAAGGGCTGCTCACTGAGTGTGTCACCGACATGCTCTCGTCAACCATGCAGCCATTAATTCACAACGCCCTGCAAAGTGTATTTGCTCCCACTTTGGCCCCGCTATATATATTTCCTGGGAGTTCTACCTCACTCCTTATCCCTGTGGCCTCTCATCTCATCACTGGGTTTATCCTATCTCCTCTGGACCTCGTCCGAACGCGTCTCATTGTCCAGTCATTCAACCCACAATATAGGGCGTATACAGGGCCGATTGATGCTCTACGGAAAATTGCGCGAGACGAAGGAGGCGTGTGGGGTCTGTACTTACACCCACACCTGCTCATCCCGACTATCTTGGACAACACGATTCGGCCCTTAATCTCATTGGGCTTACCACCGCTGCTTGGAGCACGAGTATTCCCCGGGACGCTCGTTTCGATCGAGAGTAACCCGGTTGCGTGGGGGGTGGTCGAATTTGCAAGCAGTTGCATTGGATTGCTAGTCACGCTACCGTTTGAGACGGTGCGGCGGCGACTTGAAGTGCAGGTGCGGGGACGGGCACAGCCGCTGAAGACATGTGTAGAGAAACGGCCGATGGCGTACAACGGTGTTGTGGACGCGTTGTGGCACATCCTCACTGAGGAGCGGTCGGACTTACCGGTGGAACGAGTTGTGGGAGGGCAGAAGAAAGGGAAAGGAAAGGAAGGAGAGGAGCATGTGAGTGTGTGGCGAAAGACGGGACTAGGACAGCTCTACCGGGGCCTGGGCATGAGACTCGGCGCAGGCGCGATCGTTTTTGTGCTCGGCTTGGCCACTGGGGGTGGGGACGAGCCCGGTTGGGCAGAGCTGTGATGATGTCATTACATTACTTTACCCCAACGGATTCGTTCACGTAAATAGTCGGGGGCAAGCCAACCAAACCTGGCCTGAGCCTGACCCCGACCGCTCAAATGTCTGTGTCTGGAGATATTTCTCCCACTCGTCTTCTCTCCCGCGCCCTCCATCGCATCCGTTCGACACATCCAAGGATCATTGCCTCTCCACCAACTCGTAAAGTCTTGCCTTCTTTTCGCTTCATTCCTCCCACCCTAACTCATTTCATCCAGAGCCCCGTCGTGCCGCAGTAGCACTCATCATCCGTGTCGTCCCTCCCCCAAATTGTCCTCTCCCCCCAAAACTCGATACGCCCCCTTCTCTCACCCAATTTTTCGAGCTTGATTGGGTCAAGCACCCTTCCGCGCGTCCAGAGATCTTGTTTGTCCGCCGTCAGAAACCAGAGAGCGCAGACATCAATGAAAACACCCGTGATGCTCATGTCGCCTTCCCCGGTGGTCGTACAGAACAAGGTGATGAGGGCAGTCTCTATACCGGTATTCAATTTCTCCTCCTCTTCCTCTACCTTGCTCATCTCCCTATTCTAGCCATGCGTCAAACCTGGGAGGAAATCGGCCTTGACCTTGCTGAGAGTGACTACACATGTGTGGGCCAGCTCGACGATCGCGAGATTACTACCTCTCTTGGCAAACGTCTCCTCATGATCCTGTCCCCCTTTGGTCAGCTGCCCTTTATTCCTCGGTTTATCTCTACTGAACCTCTCCAAGTCTTCCTTCAACTGACTCCAACCGAAACACCTACCGAGCCTATTCCTGAAACAACCCTCCACTGGGTGCCGTTGAACGCGCTCTATCCAGAGCGCACTGGCCCAAACATTATTTCTCAACCCCTCTGGTCCACAGTCACGGTTGACACAGCGTCGCGGCTTGCGCCCAAACACTCTCGTATACTTCGCCCCCTCATGCATGTCCTTGTGGGCAGCATGCAGTTCCCTGCTCTCGTTCTCTCAAACACCGTCCTAACTACAGCTGGATTACCAGATGATAAGATCTTGCGACGTTCGCTCAAAGCTGAAGCAGGTGCTTTCAACCCTGCTTTACATCCTGCCTTTGCGTCCCTCTTTCCGAGTGTCAACAATGCCGAGCCCCAGGCCCTCAAGCTCTGGGGTTTGTCCCTTGGTATGACACTTGACCTTTTGTCCTACATGTCCCCCACCACCGGCGTATCCCTTACGCCATGGGACTCTGATAAACTCATGGGAGTGGAGGATGTTATAGAGGAGGACGACGGGAAGGGTAACAAAAAGGATGTGAGGGGGAGAATCAACGCTCCTCCGAGCCTGACGAGCGTTTTTCCTCGTTTCTCCTATCCGGACGTCAATTTTTGGATTTGGTAGGCTTGCCATTACAGCGGCAAGATGATTCCCCCGCCCTAAAAGCATGGTTGTTGTGATTATTTAGGGTGTTTGGCAAACGTTACCGTCAAATCATACGCAATTGGGAAGCGTCCCTCCGAGTAGGTGGTGTGAATGAGACACGGTACGTTGACATGTTCCTGTGTCCGTGTTGATGCTCACAAGTCCCGGATACATATAGGGTCAACTGGACTGGTGCTGCGTTGACTACGTTCTACGCTGCAGTACGCAAGGCGCTTGTTGTCGTGCTCGTTTTGCGCGCCATTGGTGTGCTGTGTGGCGTCACTTTTGCGGTATGGTGGATGCTTCGGCAGTGAAAGACGAGCTCATAACCCAGAACGGGACTTTGAGCCAACAGTCATAACAAAACAATCTAGCATTTTGGGCTCTTGGGGGCCTACTCAGCTTGTACTACTATTCTCCACGCTATTCTAACCACGTTACTCCCCCCCATATTTTTGCGTTGCAGTATTTTAAACTTCAGGAGCACCATGACAATCACTTGGGATCAGGAGTTTACTTTTACGGCCACAGTAGCATTTATACGTAAAAGGTTTCTTATCACGTACAACAGGCTATGGAACTCTCTTGCAAATTGAGATACGTCTCTTTCTTGTAACACTTGCCTCGAACCTTTACAACGGCAGTCCGCACACCTCGCAGTCGTTTCCGTGGTGCGTGTTTTCAAAAGTGCAATGTGGACACACGCGTCCGCTTCCAGCGGACGGGCCACCGTCACTGCGAGCAGGGGCAACAACGTCATCGAACAACTCGGGTGGGATGTCTTCGTCCAGGATACGAGCTGACGGTCCGTCTGGTGCGGGCTGTGAAGGACGTTGGGGGGCTATGATAAAGCAGGTGTGGGCACAATGAGAAGTGTGGGGTGTGTATTGACGTACGAGCACTCTCACGTGCAAACGTGATGAGAGTCTGCCAGCTCTCCGTCTCCAATAGTGGGTCGAGCACAGCCGGATCGTTGAGGTCTGGGGCTGTAGCGACACGAATAAACACTTTTGCGTCGGCCTAGTAGTGAGTGTGAGTGAGTGGGGCATAACCTTGTGAACATACAGCCACTGAGGACATGGAAGGCGGTGGCCAGTCACGTACCTCGGAGAGGAGCCCAGAAGTACCAAGGAAGGTGACGAGGTGCCAGTCGCTGAGCCACTTTGCGAGCTCGAAACGGCGGTGGGCGTCCCCCCCTTGCCGGCCCACTTGCACGTCCGGTGCACCAAGTTCGTTGAGTGAACGCATCACCTGCTCGATCGATTGTTCCTCGAGCCCTGGACGGTTCTCAATCGCAAAGTGATGTGACCGGAAAACGGGCGATGGGTTTTGGGGAAAGCCGTGTGTGACCTGTCATAAAAATATATGTTCACAGTTCAACGAAGAAGAGGACGAATCAGAAGGATAGGGGGAACAAAGTTGGGATCTAGACGCACATTGACGAGCAGGTACTCGACTGGAAATGCGGGCTTGGCGCTCTTTTTTACTTCAATGCCGTACTCGTTACGGTAACGAAAGAAAACGTCTGGTACGTATCGCGCTGTCCCGCCGTCCTCGCCGCGGCTCTCCTCTTTGACGCGCATCATGCCTGGGTCGACGCTAGCCTCAATCATGTCTGCTTGGAGCATGCCGACCGCCTGCTCCGACACTTGGTACGCCGCAATATCCACGGCACCGTCGTCGGTCCCAGTTAGCACAGCCGTCACAAGTCGCGAAGCAAAGTAGCCAGAAGGCGAGCCACGGGAGGGAGTGCGGTTGTGCGCCTGCAGATGAGCAGCGAAGAGGACCTCAAGGGACGAGAGAAAGAATGAACCGGGATGCCGCTTGTAAACATTCTTCGTGCGGTCTTCTGCCGTAGGATCGAGGTCCGTGAAGATGTAGCCCACAATTGTGAGGGGGGTCGAGGCAAAGGCGGCTAGTGTTCGTAAGCGGGACTCATCTTCCCATGGCAATCCAAGCGATAGCCCGTCGAGCTCGCCTTCTTGTGGTGGTTCATGGATGCCCTCGACGATGGCCTTTACACCCATCGGCACCTCGTCATAGGTCTCGTATCGACCGATGAGCCAGCCGAAACGCTGCAAACCCGTGGATCGCCATGACTTCAAAAAGAGATCTATAATCTCCATGGACGCAATCTCGAGATGATCTACCATGCGAAAGGGCTGGCTCTGGAGTGTGATAGCAGAGGGTTGGCATGCAGTACAAATTCCTGCGGGCCAGTTCGAATGACCACCAGTAGGACAAGGTACCTTGATACGATAATCAGGTTCTACCAATGGCGGTAATGCGGCTGCTGCAGTGGAGGAAGTCTTCGGTGTGAGTTGGCGGAGGTAGGCGTGGTAGGAAAGGTGTTTTATATTATGATCTTGGTGGTATTTGCGGTCATACGGCTCCAGCGGCATGCAATAATCACACATGGCGTTGGCCCCGTGCTTGCAGAAATTAGGGTCTCTACTTCTGGGAATCTTTCCGTCCCTTGCTCGCCAGTATTGATCTACGGCACCTTCTTCGACATTCTCCCAAGGTCGGCTTGCCGACGATTTAGAACTTGCAGACGTGGAAGCTTTGTCGGGGGCGCGATCTTGGGATGTGCCCAGTGTAGGCAGTTGAGCATACGAGACAAAAATGAGTTCGCCGTGTCTAAAGCGACTCGATGAGAAAGAAAGTACAGGGATGAGAGAACCACCTACTGACCTAATTCCTAAGGATTTCAGATCCCTCCCTCTCAAAGTGGACACAGGAGTCTCATTCCCTCTGGGTTGATTGGATATCGAAAGCGTCGCAGGATCTGCATTTTCGGTTGTTTCTAATATCTAATGAGAAGTGAATCAGCTGGCGCGGTACACAGTGAGTAAGCTAGGCGTGCCTTTGTGACCAATTCAGATATGTCCGAGGTAGGCTGAAGCTCGAAGCGGAAATTCCCGTCCCTGGATCTAATTCTTACGAGCTGAAGGTGCATGAGAAAAGGAAGGGGGCGCAGATGAGAGTGAGTGTACTGACCATGATGAGAGTCGAGATCCATGAGACGCGTCATGGCACGTGCCTTGACAGGATTGAAGCACGCGCCGAGCGAGCGAAGTGGTATTTTTAAAACTTTAAGGGCAATCAGTGGAGTCCAACAGTTCGCAAAATATTCAAACGGTGCTGTAGGGATGTGCTTTTCAAAAGTCGTGCGTGCGGCGTGGCGGTGGCGATTTTTGAGCGACTCAGAACGAGGATTAATTGAATCAAATGGTAGACTTGTGATGTTGATTGATAAAGCGTTACGCCTCACCATCATCAACTCAACTATACTACTTGACGCCAATACGGGGAAAAGACAAATTACAAGAGAAAAGGTCCGGAATGGCACCGGTGTTTAATTACCTTATCGAACGCTGTCGCCATCTTGTGTTCATATTGCGAATCCATTACTCTCCATCCCTTCATCCTTCGTAATGGCTTTCTACGTGCTCGGCGATGGCTCTCATTCCTGACACCGACCGATCCTGACTTACTCAGGTGCTATACGCTCTTTCTCATCCTCCTGCCATGCTGGATGTGAAGACCGAGCCCAGTACCCCTGCAAACATAGGCACCCCTTTACCTTTAAGCCCCTCTAGTGTGCAGACTATATTGGACCTCTGGGGTCATCTTGAAATGGACAAAGAGTCCAGGTCTCTCTCTCGGCCTTCAACCGGAAGCGGTCGTGGGGGCAGGCCTAACAGAGCCCAATCTGCCAGTGTACCGTCTGCCCAAGCAAGCGCTGCTTCAAGCTCCAACTCTAATACAGTGCGTCGGCTTGCCTCAACGACCACACGTGTTCCCTTAACTAAATGTCTGATGCGTACTGTAGGTCGCTGCTCAGGGTCACACTGGACAGGTCCCGGGGTGGCATCCACAACAGCCTTCCGTACCACCGAGCGGGCCAGGAAACTTGGACGAAGTGGCTCGTGCTCTGCGTACAATACAGGAGGCCTATCCCTTCCTAGTTCAGTCTATGGCCCACCATCAGCCAAACCACCCTCGGGACCCCAATCAAATCCCCTCGGCTGTTCCCCCACAGCTATTGTCGCAGCCACCGTGGCCGCTAACTCAGCCGTCCGCATCTCACGGAGCTGAAACCCAATACATGCCAGACTTTGGGACACTCTTCCCAGACAGTAACCACCCTCTTGCGAGTGCTCCATATCCGACCCCACATATATCTACACCGATTACTACTGCCCCTGGTGAATCAAGTTTTCAGGCGTTTACATCAGCGCATACCCAAGAAAGTTCGCCAGTTGACGCCGAGGCGAGTGCCGAGGAGAAGCGCAAACGGAATACCGCTGCCTCCGGTATGTGGCAGACACATACAGTCCCTCAAAAATCATAACTAAGCCGTTATGATTCCGCAGCACGCTTCCGAGTCAAGAAGAAGGTTCAAACACTCAATCTTGAACGCACGGTATCAGATCTAACCGGGCGTGTCGATGAACTGGAGCAGGAAGCGGCCGATCTGAGAAGAGAGAACGGTTGGCTGAAAGAGATTGTCATGTTGAAGAGCGGCAGAGCTAGTGGAGTTGATCTTCTGGCAGGGCCGTCACCGTCACGACCCTCAAGCTCGCAGGATTCCCAAAGGGATAGAGAAGAGGAGAGCGAGGAGGGGAAGAGTGTAAGCGGCAAAGGGAAAGGAAAGCGGTCCGATGCATGACAATCATATCAATCATCATATCAGCGTCTGTCAGTGTCTTAGGTCATGTCAGGCCGAGGGTTCGGTTCCCGCTGGCGGCTACCCTCTGTGTGGGTACAAACCTACAGCTGCCGCTGCTCCTCCATGTCGTTCGGTCGTCCTCCGTCTATTTCCGTTGGGTTTCAGGCCACACCACCCAACAGAGGGTCGTTTCCTCTAGATCACTATGGTCTGTAGCTATGTCGGGCTGAGACAATGCTGTTCTTCGGTTTGAACTAGTCTCCTTAGGAGAATGCAAAGCATTCATGACACGGTATCTACAATGTCTCAAAAGTAATTCGAGTACCTCCTCCGAATGTCGGCACTTGAATAGGGACTACTTGAACTGCAGAATGCAGAAGTACGTTTTTTCGTGAACAACTGGGTGCGTGCTAACATGTAGAGACAGTGGGCTTATGGAGAAAGACGAATGGAAGAATCTAGGATTGGCCAATGCCAATCTTAATCTTAAAGGCGATAATAAGAGCGAGGAGAAAACATAGTATCACCTCTCCCCTCGTCTGCCCTATCGACAACCCACCGTGGCTACAGCGGCTATTTATGATCTAAATGCAAATAGATGCTACTCTGCTTGCTGACTCTCAATGCACGGAAAAAGCTTTTATAACAAGGCCTCATCACTAATAAGTCCCAGCGGCCAACTTTTCGAGCTAGGTATTAAGGCGACGCGATGATGACACCAAGACGAGGGGTTGGTTTGTCGATCGAGAAACAGGAGGTCACTCCTGATGGCCTCTCCTTGCAGCTGCTAAACACTCTTCTTCGAGTCCTTTCACCCATATAACTTGGCACCCAGCGGCCCTCAGTTTCTTCGCTCCCTCGCACTGTACAAAGTCGTCTGGTTCGCCAACGCCGATAAAGCACCGCGGGACTTTCGCCGCGACCAACGCGTCCGCACAGGGCGCGAGGCCGGAGGTTCGCACGGAACAGGGTTCGAGGGTCGTATAGACGTCGGTGTGTGCCAGCACGTCATCGATGTTGGGCTTGTTCTCAACGTTCGGAAATATTTCTGAGAGTTGCTCGGGCGAGAGACTCCGCGCCTTTGCAAGCGCGTTGGCTTCCGCGTGCGTGTTACCGGGAAGTTCGCGCGAGTAACCCGTGGCGAGAACAACGGGCGGCTCTGAGATTGAAGGATAGCGAGTGACCAGAAGGCAGCCCACGCAAAAGGCCGTAGTTGTAGGCACACATTTTCCCGCCTCTAGGAGC
The DNA here is from genome assembly GCA_003313875.1 of Russula aff. compacta. Taxonomy (NCBI): domain Eukaryota; kingdom Fungi; phylum Basidiomycota; class Agaricomycetes; order Russulales; family Russulaceae; genus Russula; species Russula aff. compacta. The sequence continues at coordinate 7,787 of QLOT01013469.1, read as the reverse complement.
GCCTCGCGGATGTGCTGGATATGCTGGTCGTCACCTAGCAAAAACATGAGAATTGTGTATCATAAGAAATCGTCTGACAGCGACGGACTGATATCCATGGGTGCCGGGAACAACCGGGGCATGGACTCGGACTCGTGACAGTTGCGTGACAAGACGATTGGGTGACCCACTTGCAAGTTCTGTTCTGTTCACACTTCATTCACTGTTTACTCGCCCCGAATGGCTGCCTTGCAAGCAGCAGCAAAAAAATACGCAACCCTCCCACCTACCGTGCGCACGCTTGCATCAGGCGTGCCGAACGCTCTCTCCCTTAATTTATCTGCACGAACTTCCGATGCACACCATCACGGCCACGCAGGCCGCTCCGATGTGCCCCCCAAATGGGCTGGTGGATACCAGCTCTCCTCCAGTGGTCTGATCAATAAATCCTTTACCACAGGTACGCCTCTCCATCTTTCTGCGGCAGTCCGGTTTTTATTTTTTTTATTTTTGACCTGACCGAACCTAACTAACAAAATCCACAATTCCTATACGTCCCGTCGACATCGACGACTCTCTCTTCTATCAATCTAAATGAACCACCAATCCGACAGTTCCGACCATGAGCATCTTCCACCAGCGCACCATGCACACGTCCGCGCCACGCCGCGCCGACGCGCCCGAAGTGCCCGACCTGAGCACATACCAAGCGGCCTCCCCCGCTGCGAATCGTGCGCTGTCGTACTTCATGATCGGCTCCATGGGCGTGCTGTCTGCTTCCGTCGCCAAATCAACGGTGACCGAGTTCCTCGGGACGATGTCTGCATCGGCGGACGTGCTGGCGCTCGCCAAGGTCGAGGTCGAGCTGGCGACCATCCCGGAGGGCAAGAACGCGATCATCAAGTGGCGCGGCAAGCCCGTGTTCATCCGCCACCGCACCCAGGCGGAGGTCGATGAGGCGCGTCAGGTCGACTGGAAGGGCCTGCGCGACCCGCAGTCGGATGATGCACGCGTCAAGAAACCCGAGTGGCTCGTCATGCTCGGCGTGTGCACTCACCTGGGTTGTGTGCCCATCGGCGAGTCGGGCGATTTCGGAGGATGGTGGGTTCTGTTCGTGCTTTCATGTTGGTTCGCTCACCGTTTCTGTGCTGCAGGTTCTGCCCGTGCCATGGTTCTCATTATGATATCTGTGCGTATTTGAATAATTTCGTACTGAAACCTCCTCGGGCTCATTCATATCATCCTACTCAACTAGCTGGCCGTATTCGCAAGGGTCCCGCTCCCGTGAGTCTACCTATTCCGTCGCTTTGCACTGGTTGATTCCCGTTTCCCCCCCCCTACCCCCAGCTCAACCTCGAGGTTCCCGTACATGATTTCAATGAGGCTGAAGGCAAGCTCATTATTGGCTAGGTTGCCACGGCCCGGAGTTCCATTCTGAGTAGTACGCGGCGTATTTGGTAGTACTCTGAATTATAGAAACGTAGAAACGTTATATTTTACATCCACGGGACCCATGTTTTGGTTGGTCGGGAGGCCAACTTTAACTTTATGCAAGAGTGACGAGGAAACCCCGCGGAGGCATGTGTGATAATATATACGTGACATGGGTGCAAAGTAGAGTTGTGTGTGCAAATCCGGTGTACGAGAGCAGAGCATTGCTAATAGTGATATTGATGAGCAGGACTATTGGTTGACAAGTCGATAAAGTAGGCGACAGAAAGAGATAGGGGGGAGGCCATAAATCTCAAAAACATCAAGTCCCATGTTGCCACTAGACGGAGGGGGGGGCCAGAAACTGAAACGCCTGATGTATTTATCCGTATCACGAGCGAGACACGAAAGTGCCAGCACCGCCATGACCCTGTGAAAAATCAATCCGCTCACCACACAACGCTCTCGAGCGTCGTTGCTTCCTCATTCCAATCCACGTCCAACCATGGATGGTCGATCATTTCTCTAGCGGTGGCACGTTCACGCTTATCGAGAGCGAGCATAGGCTCCAAGAATGAACTAAGCGCATTTGCCTCGGCCGGCTCAAACAAATATTTCTCACGCATGACGCGGTTAAGAGGCCATGGTTTGAGGTGCTTGATATAACGCAGTGCCCCTGTAGGATCAAAGAGCTCACGGCTGTATCGTCCCCCTTGCTTTACGGATGGAGGAAAATCGCCCAAAAGCTCCATGATTTGCGCCAAGTGGTCATCGTCTTTGGAGAAGACCTGGCCTTGCGATTGTGGCTCAAACAGATACTCGGCGGTCAACAGCTCAAACACCTAAGTTAGCCCGGTCAGCGCGTAGCGAATGCACCTCATGACTTTGGGCGCACCACGCATGCAACGCTCCACACATCGACCTTGCAGTTCCAGTCGCTCCTCCCGATGATAGCTTCCGGTGAGCGATACTGCCGTGTCTGGATATCCTCAGTGTAGTGCCGTTTGGATGGTGTCGCATTCCCAAGATCTGCAATCTTGACAAGGACTGGATGGAATGAAGAAAAAGTGTCGGAGGATCCGGAAGAAACCGGAGATGAACAGGGCTCGGAAGAGGAGGATGAAGAGAAGGAATCGATGCGAGGAGGTTGGGATGCAAGAGAGTGAGAAGGCGCTGTCTGTGTCAGCAGCGAAGGTCTTGTAGGGATGACCTGCGCGGGAGAGTTCTCATGTGGCTCGATATGGAGAACAGTATTCTTGAGGGGAGATCCTGTAAGGCGTTCCGGCGAGGTGAGCTTCAACTTGGACATTGCGCTTCCTAGACTAGTCGACGGGGAGGAGACAGAAGAGCTGGTGGGTAGCAAAGAGTCGGTGTAGCTGCTGGCACCCAAACTGGCACTAGACCCCAGACGATGAAGGCGGTGGTGATCTGGAGGGGTGGACAGAGGCTGTGACTCCACGATATGAACCGAGCGGCTAGGGATGGAGAGTGCATGGGAGGTGAGGGTAGCCACGCGGCGACTGCGAGGATTAGGAGGGATGGGAAGTTTATGCGTCTGGGGTGGGGGAGAGGTAGAAAGCTGCGTGGTGATTTGAGACTCTATGTCAGGTATGCACATCACTAGATAGGACAAAAAGGTTAGGCTCGTGTATTGAGAGGGGCAACGTGTAACTGACTAATGTTCTCCGGTTTGATATCCGTGTGCACGAGGTCACATTCGTCGTGTAGATACTGCAAGCCAAGGAGAACTTGCTTGGTGATACTTTTGACGACGCATGGAGGAACACCCTTCCTGCGATTCCTCTCAATGAGGGAGAGGAGGTTTGCGCCAAGTGGCTCAAAGGTGATACATATATGAGTTGTGGAGGAGACTGTGTGGATGAAAGAATCGAGAAAGGCGACGATATGAGACCTCCCAGGATGGGACGGAGAGGCGTTGGATATTTGACGTAGGAGTTTTATTTCGTCCCGAGCCGTCTCTGAGTATCTCCCCGCAGATTTGATGATCTTCAATGCAGAGTGACGGTTCTCCCTGTCGCGAGAAGTTGATGCTATTGCATGGCATGAGAATGAGGGGAAAGGACGTACAGGGTGTCTTTGACGAGCCATACGGTGGAAAAGTGACCCCATCTGAGGCAGATCGGCACGGGCGTCGGAGGAAGAAAGGGAAGGGGACGCACCCGAGCTTCCTAACGATGGAGTACCTTCCGTCTTTGAACGAATCTGAGACTCTCACCTGGAGATAACCACCGTTATTGTAGTCTGCGGGTGATTCCTCGTCCTTCGGAGACATCGAGGGAAGAAGCAAACTTGAGCCACGATTAGGCAGTCAGGCAGGCGCACGCAGGCGGGATTCAGTTTAGGTGAGGCACAACTGATAAGCTACCTCAGTCACGTGACCTTATCATCACCGTCAAAGCAGGCCGAGGCCGAGACCGACCGAGACCGAGGATGTCCGAGGACGACCGAGGGAGGTCAATGACGACCACCACGATGGCCACAGACCTTCCCTCGACATCCTTCATTGGTGCCGTAAAGGACGAGTGGCAACTTTTCAGGTCCGTATATCTCTCCTTCTCCCACTTTTCACTCTAGTCAGTCAGAATCTCAACCCAGCGACCGCGCAGAAGATTATACTCGCGGTCCAGCCATCGGTTTTGGTTCATCCTCTATCGTGTACCATGCAACATACCACCCAAAAAATTCTCCGGATCCGTTCATTCCATGTGCCCTCAAGGTTCTTGACCTCGATAGACTTCCTCGGGGCTCATTGCACCTTCTTCGGAGGGAGACTCAGCTAATGTCCCTTTCGAAACATCCAAACGTCCTTCGTGTCCGAGGAAGCTGGTTGGATGGACATAAATTACACATCGCTCTCCGCCTCATGAATGCCGGTAGTGCTGCCGATGTCATGCGATATGGTTGGCCGGGCGGTATGGAAGAAGAGGTCGTACGCTGCATCCTCAAGCAAGCCCTCGAGGGCCTCAAGCAAGCGTCTTTATATCTTTCATCTCAATCTGCTCCTTACCATCAACCATCAATAGCTATCTGCATGTCAATGGTTTTATTCACCGAGATATCAAGGCGGCAAATCTCCTCGTCGACGATGACGGTACTGTACTTCTCGGTGACCTTGGCGTCGCGGCACCATTACATGACGAGGATCACACTCACGTGAATGACAACTCCAAGCCATTCCGGGCTGTTATCTTTGATCCCGATGTTAAACCTGTGCCTCGCCGCCCCAGGTTTGGCAAGCGGCGTTCTTTCGTTGGCACGGTTGGTCGCTCCCTTGTATCCACAGCAGCAAAATCCTTATCACACTCAACTCCCAGCCATGTTGGATGGCACCAGAACTCATTTCCGGCATCCACTACGACTCGAGCGCCGATATCTGGTCCTTCGGTATCACAGCGCTCGAGTTGGCACAGGGGCGTGCTCCCCGATCACGAGAATCTTCTCGTTCCGTCCTTTCTCAGATGTGAGTTGAGTGATCCTGTCTGTCTGTCACATTGTGTCACATTGCTTCGGTTCTCTGCGGCGATCTGATCGCCGTCTCCCGGCAGCGTGGAAGCCGCGCCACCCACCCTCGATCGCGAAGGTGGCGTGCACAAGTACACACGTGCATTCAAGGAAATCGTGGAACGTTGCCTCGTGAAGGACCCTTCCCTCCGGTTCACTCATTCCCATTCCTAGGTCTTCTGGACGCTGACAACGCGTCGTGCAGCCCAACAGCTGCGCAGCTCCTCCAGACGCCCTTTTTCAGGAACGCGAAGAAATGCTCCTACCTCGTTGGAACCATACTCCGTACGCACTTGCTCTTCCCCCCTCGTCCCCACCTGTGTTTTGATGGTTGCCTGCAGGTGATCTACCCCCATTGGCCCAGCGTCTTGAACGCCATAAACAACCCTCCCTTCTTCAACACGGCACCATCGATTCGTGGGATTTTCCAACGACCATGCTAATGCCGTCACCGACACAGTCAGTATTTCGTCGCTCGCGGCGCAGTCTCGACGGTGGCAACAGCATCGATGAGCAGGACGAGAAGGAAGATGTAGTAGACGAGCAGACAAACGACACTCAGTCACCACAGGGCAGCAGCGGCTCGAGTTCGAACCCCAGGACGGAACAAGAAAACGTCGCGCCGCAGGGCCCGGAGTCTCTGCCAACCACACACGCACCATCCCCAAGCGGGCCTTCTTCTGACACTGGCAATCTGGCCACTGGTTTTAGCTCCTGGTCGCTGTCTGCCAAGACTTCCACCCGTGCGGCGTTACCCATGGTAACGTCGGCATCTGCTCAGGCTTTCGTCCCCGCAAATGAATCCGTATCTTCACCACCGATGCCGAGCCTATGGCGTCGCATTCGAAGGTCTGCGCACAGTAAGGAAGCGACCCAGACTGGTGGGAGCACCTTCATTCACAGCATGCTCAACCGCGGAAAGGGATATAGAGAGGCCATGCCTTGAAATTACGACAGATTGCCTTTATTACACATGACTTGTCTGACTAGCACCATTTATCACCCGTGGGAGGAAGTTACGCACCTGCAGTAGGCTTAGGATTACTGTGTATACTGTACTTTTTTTGGCCCCATACGGCAACGGTTGGCCTTGGGATTCCCGGGGCCACTTCTGTGAAGGGGCGTCACGTATGCACATGATAATTTATTTGGGGTTTTTGCCAACAGTCACACACATGATGCGTGACGCGTGATGTGTGATGCATTGTCATCAGTGGTGGGCACGGGCTCAGGGATTCTTGCCCACTTGCCCGAGTTGAAGTCCTTCTTTTTCCTTGTCTCCTCCATCAATCATCATGCAGACGTGCTCTGGAGATGAGCTCCCTTCAAAGGCCCCTTCAAAATGCAAGAAAGCTATTTGGACCATCGAGGAGGAGGCCTCAATGATTCACTTTCTTGCTGGAAGCCATAGATCGCCTGATGGAAAGTCGTTACAGCTTCCATCCTTTATGGAGGTGGCTAAGCACCTTGTCAACACATATCTGAATAGCAGGGGGGCAGTTAAGACCAGTAAGATAAGTTCAAAAAGGTATGTATATCATTTCTATGTATTTTATCCTGTATCCTGACTTGTATGTCCAGTTGAAGGATGTGTATAACAAAGTTATGGAGTTGAAATCAATCTCTGGTTTGGATTACAATGATGAGAATGGTGTGGTTGTTACAGATGATGTGCAACAAGTATGGAATTCCCTGGTTGAGGTAAGTAAGCAAGTGTATAGTTAATTGTGTCTAACATCCAGCCATTATCAGAGGCATTCCAAGTTCAAAAAGTTTGAGGGAAAGGGTTGGCCACACTATGCGGCCATGGAACCTTTTATGCCATCAAAGGCCAAAGGTACGTACATCCATTGTGGCACACAGCCACTTCCAGCTCACCCCACTGGGTAATCATCATCATCTTCAACCCTATTCACACTGCTTCAACCACCATCAGCTCTATCTGCATCACCATCATCTTTACCTCAAGTCCAGCTCTCATCTCCCATCATCCAATCTCCAAAGTGGAAATCCTCTTCTCTTGGCGCTTCCAGCCCATCCTCTGTACTGTCTACATCAAGCAAAAAGAGAAAAATGGCTATCAATGACATTACAGCAGTTATAGCCAAGTACAAAGCTGCACAGGCATTGCATGGTGGCATAGCAGCAAAGAAATTCATGGATGATCACGATCAAGATCCATGGTTGGATGACAATGACTTCTCTCATGTGATTCACTACTTTCAAACTAATGAGAAAGGAAGTGAGTTTTACATTATATTTCGTACTAGGGGCATGGAGGGTGTCATTGGATTAGGGAGAATCTCTTGAATAACTAGCTCTCCTCATGTACCCATGTATGTACATGTTGTATGTAACTGCAGCACCCAATCAATTCTGTCTTACATAAGCCTACTAAATATGATCATATGTTATTATTATTAGTAAGAAGGTATTGGCATTCATTGGGATATCACATATTTGTTTTGCAAGACAAGCTATGCGGTGTCAACTGCAATTGCCTCAACACTGAGTACTGAGTACTGAGATTCAAGGTTGTGTCGATCATGCAGTAAATAATTTGTCCGTGCTTCTATCTAAAGACCAACCAACATTGCCACGCCTCCACGATTGAAGCGGTTGAAGTCCCAAATGTAGCGACAGCAAAGCCGAGCAGCTTTGCAATGGCTACCTGTAACTAACCAGTAGAACGTACAGGACAACAGCTACCACGAAACGTTCGAAAGCGTAGCAAAAATAGAGCGGGTAGATTAGTGGAAAACGTTAAGTGCATATAAGCTAGGGGCCTCGGAGCACCTCCTTGGTATCTTACGTTAGAGCATGTAGAGTGGGCGACGTTCGACGAATTACCATTA
>QLOT01013213.1:376-24629 GCA_003313875.1 Russula aff. compacta | reverse complement strand
GCGCAGTGGGGAGAAGATCGCGGACTGAGGATGATGGACCCGTCGATCGTCTGGAACGTCTGTTCCAGACAACTTTACTCTACCAGTGCATTTTATCTATCGCGCATCACGCACTGTAGCATAGCAAGCGGATCGGTATGGTATTCCAAACATCCGATGGATATATAACTTAGCAACTTTGAATGATAACAAATCGATAGGAGGGCTAGTTCTCAAGTGCAGGCACGTGCAGAGTGTTGTAAACAAGGTACTATTGGGTTGTGGTTTGGTTCGGGCCTAAAGTTTCGTCTTTGTCTTGATATCCCTAAGACGTGCATGTTGCATGTTCTCATCTGGAAAGACAGTCAATCCCCGTTCAAATAATCAGCCAAACGCGTACAATTGGAGTCATACAACTGATCACGGGGGACCGTGACCACATGAGAGTGGATGTTGGACGAATCCACCATGGCGGGGACAACGTCTTTAATAGTCTGGGCACCGAGAAGGCGTAGGTTCATCTCGAACTCGTCCTAGAGAGAAGTTAGGGCTGTGCAACGTTGAGGTAAGTAGCCGACCAACAGACCTGCAGAATTTGGAGGGCGTGGTCGACACCATCGACACCATATGTGGAGAACGCATACAGGAATGGTCTACCTATCCCCACTGAAACGGGGTATGAAATATTATTATTGCATTCCACGTTGGAGGTCCATACCTGCAGTTGCTCCCAAAGCTACGGCTTTTAAGACATCGGTCGCACGCCTGACACCCCCATCGACGAAGAGTTGGAACCTATCATTCGGGAAGGTGATACCACGTTTCTCCTTAAACTTCTCGACGACTTCGACGAGAACCTCGATTCCAGAGCGCGCAAAGTCGAGTTGACGCCCACCATGATTTGAGAGGACCACACCTGCAAGGTCCTGATCGTATGCTTGCACAGCGTCCTCCCATGTTTGCACGCCTTTAAGGATGAGCGGGACTGACGATTGGAAGTCGGTTAAATTATTATGGTCCAACGAAAGATGAATTACCTGTTGTAATACTCTTGAACCACGGAATATCAGCCCAGTTCAAGCTTGGGTCGATGAATCCCTGCATTCAGCTGTAGTCAGCAAGCTTGTACTGATACAACAACCAACTCACTGTAATAGCCTTCGCAGCTCCTCGGGAGCGATCAACTTGACCACCGCTAGACTTGCCAATCTCATGAGGATCTGCAGCATCAAACGTCATACGCATATCCTATCCTCCCATGTCAACTTAGCCATTTGCAACACAAGAGATAACCCAACTTTCTCGCGCCGCCCGAGTTGTGGCGCATCCACAGTAATAAAAAGCGCCTTGATCCCACGCTTTTCCGCGTGTTGTACGATGCGCTTTGTTATGCCACGGTCTTTGTTCACATACCTTCAGAGCTCGTCAGTAAAACTCGTGGAAAATGAAAAGTAGATGGCCGCCTACAGCTGGAAAAACTGCACCTGACCTGGTTCAGCGGCATCAACTAATTCATCAAAGGAACACGATGACAAAGTAGGTATCTAGGTCGACGCTGTATCAGGTAAAAACAAATTAGGATGGGTAGTGACGTACCATCTGAATGACACCATGCCTCGCTGCGGCCCGAGTCAAATTCAGCTCTCCGTCGGGGTGTCCAAGCTTTCCAAGAGCCGTCGCAGTCTGCTTACATCGTCAGGGGTAAATCGCGCAAGTATGGCACTGGACCCGCGGACGATGTATATTGGCATTCTTGACGGGTAACCTAGAATTGTTGTCGACCAATCGACCTTAGTCACATCATGCAGAATACGTGGCCTGAACCAGATCCTAAGGAGACAGAACGTTAGCACATATGATTCCCAAGGTTCAATCAAGTATGCCAACTTGACACGGACCGGTGGAAGGCAGCGTGATTCTCGCGATTCGTAATTTCGTCATCCGAGGCTGAAGAGTAATATGCCCACGCCTTTTCCTGCATCGTGAGTCTTGCAATCGCCTTGAACACCATTTAGGTGGGTGCGAGAGTTGTTAAGAGAGACAACATCGAACCTCAAAGTCATGCAGATTGAGAACTTCAGATAGCGGTGGTCGTGCTTCTGCACGCTGCAAGCGCGCCTTCTCCTGATCCGTTAGTTTGACCTCGACCTTGTCAGCGGTGCCTTCTTCTACTGGCCCTAAACTAATTAAAATCAGCGAATGCAGGCTTCGGTGAACGACGGAGAGCCTTCACTGCTTCTCGGGGGGAAGATTATCAATGATAGCGGTTGGAGGATGAATTGGTTCGTATGCTTGGCTATACCTGATTAGCGCAACTGAAAAAAAGTGGTAGAGCGTGTAGCAGCATACGTAGCATCCTTCCCAGCGTGCTTTAGAATGACCTTGCTCCCGCCTTATAGGTATGACTGACGACGTCGGTAGATGTCTTGCTAAGATACTTACCGGGGTGTTCTGAAGGAGTTAGTGTCAGTAAGCTCAGGGTGGTAAAGTTGAATATCGAATACCGTCTAGGAATTCAGTGACATCGTAGACTTTGCCTGCGAAAATAGTGAGCACGGCGACTTCTGGATTAAGTGGATACACACCATGAACGATGATCCAGCAACTCTCTCTCGAGTTATGATGGGCAACAACCTTGCCGGAGATAGGCCTTTCCATAGGTTTACTGCAAGCCTAACGTGTGCATTGGGCAATGGGGAGCGGAGCCCGGATTTTTCGAGTGGCGTGGGACGGGACGCGCGACTGGTTGATAAGATAATCGCGTGAACACCAACCATTGTATGCTTATGAAGGACGGACTTGTCCAATCAGAGTTTTCATATATCAAAATCCTATTGTTACACCAAAGTGGATCAGGCGTGATTGAAAATTTAGTAGCAACGTATCAATCAATGATGAAACCGAGTCAAAGGATAGCGCACCCTGCCATCATACAGTACGTCATCATCCACTCCTGCAAGGTTGGGTTGTGCTTCTTTGTCTGTTAGCCGCACCCACTCCACGCAGTGCAACCCTTACTCAGTTTATTCATCATCAATAACTATTGACACAACCAGCAACAAGTACAAGATAGTGCCACAGCTCCCAAGCAGTAGTTTCTCATACCGAGTAAATTGTTTCTACATGCCACGTTCCACGTCATCATCGGGGGTTATTCCTTTCGTTTTCTCATGTACCTGCTCTTCCGTACCGATGCTCGAGTCATGATCATTCATCTGTGGTGCCAGATGCTGCTCAAACGCAGTGTGCACGGAGACCTCCATCGGATTGAGCGGAATAGGCGTGGAATGTGTCTGCTTAATTTTCGTGCCATTGAAGCCGCTTTGTGGAAGATTCTCGACTGTGCTAAAATGACATTAACCATGATGGGAATGAAGAAGAGGTAATGTGAAGAATGGATGTCATACATGTCAGGGGACCCTGTAGCAAAGTTTGACAGAGAGCGGTGCATCCGTGTGGCAGCGATTATCATTGTGACCAGAGCGGGAGTCTGGAAAGTCTGGGTTGCGGAACCATGTAAGAAATCAAGGCCCTTCCCTCACCGGGAACAAACAAGAACGTACGACATTGAGCTGGTCTAATATTATATTTGAAGCAAGTTCAGTAGAGATTCACTAGAAGTGAACGGAGAAGCCAAAAATTACCATTCAAATTTAAGCCAATGAACACCTAAGACATAAATGAACATGAACAAAAAGGAGGGGCGCCAGAAATCAGCCAACTTACTACTGGTGGAACCTCAGCAACTGTGGCAAGCAAGAGCCAAATGAGACCCTTGAGGAAAACATGTTAATCGAGAGAATCACACCCAGAAATTGTAACCACACCTGTCTCCAAAGGAGGCGAGTCAGAGAAAACATGCCACCACCGTGACGGCGCACACGAAGTAAGCCAACGAGCATGATGAGAAGCAAGCCAATGTCGGCAACGAGCATAGAGACGATGCTCGTTAGGTTACTCTCGGTATTGAGAGGCACACAGATATGTTGCGAAGGTGACCATTCAGAACGGAGCTACAGACGCGATAGGATCAGGATACAAAATGATTGAAACTGGTTATTCACCCGTGAAGAACCTGTTGTAACGTCATGATTGTGATTCCATTGTCTGTTGGAGGGCGGAGGAAAGACTTACCTTGAATGAGGAGAACAATGTTGGCACACCACAAACTGATTGCTATCGCCATAACAACCTTATGTTTGTTCCAAATTGCAATGCTAGAGGCCTCGATGAGCACCTGTGCGGGGATTGTCATATTGTAGGGATGTAGATGAATACGTACACGCGAAGGACAATCAATAATGAAGCGGCGGATATGGACAGGTAGGAAACACTCTAAAATAGATGATAATAATTTGCTAAGCGTTTGAAACGAGAACGCATTGGAGAGTGCTCACAAGCTGGCTTGAGATCCAAGCCTTGAAAATGTGGCCGGTCAAAGCGTGGGTGGGTAAGGAGGCAAGCATGGGACAGGAACACACCTGACAGTCGATTTGGGTCGTATCATCCATACCGACAAAGGCGAGTATTACAGTTACAAGAGCAGTCCAGCGAGTAAAGGAATAAACCTATGGAACGACCAAATCGATCAGAGCCTCCTGTGTGGCAAAGGAAACAAAGCGAAAGGCATATCACTACGAACCCATATTGTCCACCGGTAGGGGCGACGGCCCCGAATGACCTCCCATTCATAGTCAAGAGTAGTGAAGAACTCCCACCTGGACATGGAGGGTTGAATTTCGTGACAAATAGGAAAAGGGTCAAGTCTCACAGGTAGACACCATCCACAGTATGCCAGAGTTTTACAAGGGCATCTGACGACAGAACTGAACCATTGAGCTTCGCAGACATCCTAGCAGGGCGGAGAAATGATAGAGACAGTGGGAGGGCGCGTAACTCCTTGAGTAGCTAATATGTGGATACTTATTGCATGCTGGGAGTACTGTCAGATCAAGGTTCTGATGATTACTGTATGATTGAAACGCATGGGAACTCGCATGGGAATCTGTCGACACAGAACCCACTCGAGGAACTTCTTTTTACATCCGGGTCCGCAGGCCGCAGGCTAGCCACAAAAGGATAATCAGTTATCAAGAATGGACTTAAGGCGACAGAAGACGGCCCGGAGGGGTTCGAGCTCGAACATGCTCGGTCCTGTCCCTCCATCCCTCAGCACACAGACATCCCACACTTGTTTTTCGCGCTGTACGTGCCAGTTAAGCTCTCCCCCCAGGCCAATCATATTGGTCCCACCAATATATCAGTGAGCACCGTTACAGGGGAGTGCCGTTTGATGTTAATCAAATCAACAACCACAACAATTACCGTGGGCCCGGAAGGTCACGACTGACCGGCAGAGCGCTCTCACGAACGGAGGCAATAAAGCTGCATCATGGGACAACACGGGATTGATTGGAGTCATCAGAAGTTCGCTCAAACCTTCCGTACCATTTTTCTGGCGCGCGTTAAATAAGGTACTGCCAGTTGATGCGGTACAAGTGACAAGGACAACTAGACCCAGTTATCTGTCCCCTTCCCCACGCCGTTGTCGAGGCACTGTTTGCATCGTTTGTCGATGATACCAGCTAAAGAAAAATTTAATCAGCTCCAAGGTCTCAGCAAACTCACGTGTCGAGATGTAACACCAACTTACATGTATGGCCAGTCGAGAGATATTCCTGAGTGGAAGGTAGTGAACGACATGCGAGTATTGCAGTATCATCCAGAGGGGAAGCCGAAGACCTGAGCAGACAGAGAGGGAGGGAGGGAGGGAAAGGAAAGGAAGCAGAAGGGAACTTGAGGCAGGAGAGGAGAGACTAGTGCTGGGTGCGCTCACTGGGTTCTACATCAGTAGTAAACGAAGATTGGGCCATAATTTATATGCATTCCAGCATGTATCTACACGTGCTGTACCGTATGGGGGCAAAGTAATTGGCATCGTAGACGCGTTAGACGGAACGGTGGCGTGGAGATGAAAGAGGAAAAGTGAAAAGTAGGGGGAGTGAAAAGGAACCGACATAGAGCACATGAGCTAAGCAAAACCATAACCAAGGTCAAAAAATAATCCACCAATCGTATTGACCGGTGACGATGCGACGCCCATGAGGATGGGCAACACCGTCTGCACGGAGCCGCTCGTCCTTTGTACGAGCGGTATCGAGGAGGCTGGGGCGGTGCCAGCGACGTAGGGGACGGAAGTTGGGATGTGCGGAAAGACGATACGAGCGACGGGCGAGGCGATGAAAGGAACGTCGAGATGAAAGAGAATCCATGAAAGGGAAGCCCTTCTGGAGCGCGGCGCTCCCGGATGGCACGGTCCGGCGCGTTCTTACCGTACACTAGAATATGGGTGCGCTTACCGCTCAGCTGGCTGGAATCGCGTGTAATACGACTTGGTATATGCCTCAACGACCTCTTGCGTAGACTCTGGAAGATCTTCCACAAAGTGACCTACGTCAATCAATATAAGGTCCATACAATTTCATGATGCGAACGCGCCCACCAGGCGAGCCGGCAAACAAGGTCAACGCCGGGATGACAGTGTTTGGCGGGATGATGGTGTTATCTGCGACTTTTGAGCAATCCTTAATGATTGCGAATTTCCCCTGTGGAAACAGTGGTTATGTGAGAAGCAAAACAGAAGGAGACGAGTATCAGCAGTTACTCACAATCACGCAGTTCTTCCCGATCTCCACATGATTACCAATAGTCGCCGCTTCCACAATGGTATTGGCACCAATGTGGACAAAGTCACCAACCTTCATTGGATAATAGTTGAATGCACCACGATACGTTTTGTAAGGCGGCCTGAACGAGCCACATGGGTCGCACGGACGACTTGAAGACGTATCAGAAGGAACGAAGTTGACGCACCTCATGACGCACCCCTCACCCACGAGACAATAACGCCCTAAAGAAATGACCACGGCATGACCAGGTCCAGCACGCTTGAGGTCTCCTCGGATGATGGCGCCATTGGAGATAATGGTCTTCCCGCCTAGGATGATGTTCTGAGGTCCTGAAATGGTCGCACGACGCGAGACTTTGTTGCCTGTGTCCTTGATTGTCACAGTTTAAATGATGTTTATTAAGACATGTGACACCTACCGTCTCAATGAACTCGGCTTTGGGGTAGTATATCAGTGTCTGCATAATTTAGTGGTGAAGAAACACAGAGACCGCGCCCTTCCCGAACGGGTGGCGGACCGAGGCGGACCGTTCGACTTCAAATAATTGATGTAAATTTACGGCCGTACGAGTACATCCACGTCACCTTGCAGGGCCAAGGCTCCCATAGCGATAGCAATGCAACACCCTCTTTTGGCTCCCGTTTTTCCAGCAGGAAAGGAGCCTCTCCCTCCAGGGATGACGGAGGATGACCGCGCAAATATGTTGCAGGTCAAGAAATACCAGGACTACATGTCCCTCGGGATGGAATCTTGTCTCGGAAAAACAGCCATGGCTGGTGTCTTCGGTGCGCGTGTTCTCACATCGCATCTCAATAACTGTTCTTCACTGTTTCTTAGGTTTTGCTGCTGGTGGATTTTTTTCCTTGATGTCTTCGTCCTTTGCATACGAGGACCCGCTTTTAAGACAGAATTTGAACACCACACAGAAGACCATGGAGATCTTCAAAGATATGGGTCGAGGTATGTGGAGGAGTGGAAGAGGGTTTGGGAAAGTTGGGGCTTTGTATGCGGGCATCGAATGCGTCATTGAATCGGTTCGCCAGTCCTTGACCAGTTCTGGCTGTTGCTGACAGTGTGTTTCACGACAGTACCGAGCACGAAATGATATGGTGAACCCCGTTGCGGCTGGTTTTGTTGCCGGGGGTATTCTTGCGCGTAATTCCGGACCAACAGGCGCACTCGGAGGAGGACTGGCCTTTGCTGCGTTCTCCGCGGCAATAGACCTTTTCTTGCGGCGCGAATCTGCTGAGTACATATATAATCCTCTCGAATTGGAATACTGCTGACTAGCTACACAAGTGACGACTAATTAATCATTTCCTCACCTCGCGCCCCCATTGTCTCCTCCTGCCGTCACCTCTGGGGAACACCACCAGGGCCTAGCCCGCGACTCGTGCACGAGTGTATGTTCCATGTGAGATCACAAGGCACGCAGGGTATGGGCCGAAGTGAGGTCTACACCAGCCAGGCTGAGGTGGGCCTACACCGCTCGCTGTAGTTCAATAGATCCCTTCTCCATCGCTCGCAGTTACCGCGGTTGATGGTAAAGACCCATTCCGAAGGATCAATATCGTATCCCGTGAACAAGGAAGACTCTCTGCGCCATTCACCAAATATTTTGTCCTCTGATCATGATCATGGGAGTGGGTTTGAGTCCAGCGGGGGCTCGCCGCATTGGTTTTCCCTGCCTCCGAGTCGTAGTTGCCTTTCATGGGGCACGATATTGAGATGGACTCAGACAGGTTCCAATGCCTGTACGCTCGCCGTGACTCGCAAAAGTCGTGTGCAGCCCAACCTGCGCCAAAAATCTGTTTCATTCTACTGTATGGGTTCGATTCGAGAAAATCACCATACACGTCAGCTAAAGAGCTTTCCTCAGTAGCATTAGGTCACAAGCCATTCTCAGCTCCAATTCCCAAAGCCGACACGAATCGATAATGGTTCAGGAACTTTGGCTGTTTGATATCATAACATACAGTCCGATAACGGACCTCTGCAACAAAAGTCCTCAGCAACATGAGCAATCCAAATGGGATGGCACCTATACCTGGACATACGCTTGCCCCAATTTTTGGGACTGCGTGGGTTTGATCTAGACTATGAGCGACTGAGTCAGCACTGTCTCCTACGACTCTGCTTGATATTTTGGATCACCAAGGCAAGGGGTGGAGGCTCCACCATTAATTTTACAATGATATCGGCCATGGCTCCAACATGATCATCCCCTCTCGATTTACCCCTCAGGATCACAGACTACGGACTACAGCCCCTTGTATTGGCAAGCAACGAAAAGCTGAAATCTGTCACTGTATCTACTACTCGCTTGAGTTAAAATTCTATCATCCGGGTGATCTTTGTATCTAAATGTACATATGTAACTTACACGCAGGGTTGATGGATGCAGATGCAGAATTTCTCTCTCGTATGCGCGCCATGCAAATGCGGAATCCCTCGTGTACCTCTCTCAATCCCAATGACCAACTTGTAGCTGATCCTCCTCTAAATACGGACTCAAAACAGCACAGGGAAAGTACAAAATCGGCCTGGGAGGTCGATATGTCCCTTCTGCTTATCTCTAGGAAAACGGAGTTGGAAGAGAACGACAACTGCTTCGCCTCCAGGACCTCAGTGGATGCTTCCAACTTGGGGTCGTCGGATTGAGGATTGCGCACCATTCTCGGGGAATCCGGTCTGTGACAGCGGCACGTCAAAAATGGTATCACCAAATTTAACTCTGCGTCAAATCGACGCCGTTCTCGTTTGTGACAATGCAGAGCGAGACCACACAATGCTATGGCTCGGGAGGCGCGGAACTCATGCACGTTCCGGTGCTCGAGGGAGGGTGATACCTGAGATCGCCTCTATAGATCTATGACCCACTCGAAGTCGAGAAGAGTCTTTACTACTGCCTGTCTTGGTCTTCACTTGTTCTTTCTCTTGCGCTATCCACCCCGTATTCTGGAGCGACACTCCACAATATGATATCAACTTGCTGCCCCTGCCTATTTCTCAGTACTGACTAGTACTAACCACTCATGCCTTCAAAAGACATCCCCTTTGCTGCACGTGCAGAAAACCCCTCCAAGCAGCTCGCCCTGTCGTCCCATCATGCACCTACTATAATGCCGCAAGGCAACAACATTTCTGATTGGTCTCTGATTTCCTCTCTCCACCATTTTCGGCTCCAAGAAGTGGCGCAGTGCTAGGTGCATTCCTGGCAGCCACACAGGCTTGCTTCAGACCACGACGCCACGACCAGCACTAGGAAATTATAGATAGAAGGTTAGGGCCACAGGACCCAGAACCAGGTCACTCCGCCCGTGTCACCGTACGAGTCAACACGATATACATATTAACACTCAGGAATCTATGACCTGCTATTCATATAGGCCAAGAAAGGCGGAAACATCGCATTTGCAGGTGGGAACAGTTGTAGAGGATGAGCTCTAAGCATCAGGGATAAGGAACATTTATCAGCATCTCATCCTAGTCAGGCCAATACAGTAGCTCGAGGACGGCGCTGACAGAAAAGTGTTATACAGAATGATATGGCACTCTCAGGATTCTGCTTACTATCTTAATTACACTAAAGTGTGCTTATTCTGAAGTATTTAGCCAATGTTATCCCTGTCTGCACGCAGTCGAAGAACATTGGTCATCTATATCACTATCGCATGGCCGAACCATGTGAGTAAACGTAGAAAGGGATTCGTATCGTATCGGCGAGTTCTGACGGATTTGAGTACGCCGAGGAGCCGCGTGTCTGTCATCCCGTCTCTTCCAGCCACTTTAACTTGCGCAAACTCCTTGCTTCGACCAGTCCTCCACACCCTCTTCACCTTCTACAGTAGTAGTGCCATGCAACGAGCTGTCTTTCAGAGTGCCTGGGTACCTTCGACGAACACAACACTCGGACGATGCAGAGTTCACCCTGCCATACCCATCCAATCACATAGACAACTCTATTCTCGTAGAAGGCGCCCAACTCACCACCTGGTCCACCAACACCACCACCACGAAACGCTACTCCGAGTCCGTGCCATTTCTCCTTCTTCTCCAAGTTTCGCCGCGTCTCTATCTACCGTCGCAGTCGCCGACGCAACGCGCAATCCGAGCGACGGACGCGGACGTGACGAGTCGAGGAACAAAGATGACCCGCCGTCCGTCATGTACGTCGGTCCTCTGACGTCGACCTTCCGCCGGCTCAAGATCTTCTCGCTCTCCTCTCTCGTACTCGCGAGCTCCCTCTCCCCATTCATATTCATAGTCGAATCGTCTCTCCCTTCTACGGCGCGCGCCGCCCTCGCCACGACCGCGCTCGTCACGTCGGGCGTGTCCACGGCGCTCGTCGCCTGGTGCGGCAGGCCATACGTCACGACCCTCCGCCGTCTCACCACTTCTTCCACTTCTACCCACTCAGCCTCCACCAACACCGTCGCCACCGCTGCCGCTCCCACAACAGCAAGCCCGACATTCGAAGTCCAGCAGCAGCAGCAAACGACGCACTCGCACAACGAGAACGCGCCGGCCGGTATCGAACTGATGACGCTCACGCTATCTCTATCCCCTCTCACCACGCGCGTTTACGACCCCTTGTTCCTGGGCGACACGACGCGGGCGTTCGCGCGCTGGGAGCTCGCGCGGAGCGTGCAGCTCCCTCCGGAGGATGCCGCGGGCGTGCGGCCGGGCGCGGAAGAGACGGTCGCGGAGACGCTGAACGGGGCTGGGGATGTGCTCGGACGGTGGATCGTCACTTGGGCCGAGAATGGTAAGGGGTCGTGTCGTGCCCAGGGACGCGTCGAGAGGTGAGTTCTCATGTTTCAAGCTCGCTGAAGAGCCTAACTGATTGATTTCTTCTCAAACATAGGCATTTCAACGTGCATGAAGAACTATTGACGACACCCATTCGGTAAAGCGTCACCCGCTCCCGACTCGTCGAGTCTATTATATTTTTTTCACAAGACATTGAAATCTCATACAACAACAAAAATAATAACATTTGTTCCATGGTCCCGATTAAGTTCCGCTACAGTATTTTTGTTCCGTTCCGAGGGGGCTCTTCTTGAAAGGATATATGATTGGGTATGGAGGACGGAAGAACTATTTCAACACTAGTCTCATTCCATGAGAGTCAGCATAAACATTATACGAAAGATGGGGTGACCGGGGGTAAGGGGGCGTATTTGGATGAGTAGATGAATTTCATCATCGTCACCAACGTTTGGCTTTGGTGGGGCCTTGGTCATGACGCGGCATAAGCGGGTGGCACGACACCATCCTCGCTCTGTTGCCCCGTGATCAACCGTTCGAATATCACGTTGCGCTCGTACAACGTGTCCACTTCGGTTGACTGCTCTTCCGTGAGAGGCCCGAATACTCCCTGGCGCTGCATTACGAAGGAATGACGATGCCGGTGTCGTGGAGGCTGTGCACCATTCTGGGAAGAGGCGCATGGCACCCCCAGTGGTGGCGATGGGGATGGAGGAGCATCGAGGCTCTCCGAGTAGCGCGGGAGGGCGGTGTGTTGAGTGTTTGACAAAGGCTGAAAAGACGCAGCCACGGCCGACCGTACATGTCAACTCGTTTTTTTTTCTCTAGTTACGAGGCGACGCACTGAAAGGATGTACACGGGCGTTCGCAGTACGATGTCAAACTGCTTTCGCTGGCCCGTTTCTGAGTCCATGCGTTGGTTGTCGCCTCGTTGAACACGGAAGACGAGTCTGAGTATATGTGAGATCTCGATCGGTGCACGCTTGTTCTTGTTTGAAAAGTGCAGCAATCCACAAGCACTCGGCACGGTCAAGGCCATGTGGAAGGTCCACGGACCGGGACCCATCAAATTAGTGAGAAACTCTGACGAGTTACTGTCGGACCTGACAAGAGTGTGCAGCGGGGAATCTGTGTTCGAGGTCACTGTCTCTGGAAGTGGGAGAAGCGGTACATCTTCGTCCTTAGACTGAAGAAGGAGAAGCTTGACGCGCCGCTTGGGATCCTTGCGGTATGTTCCTGACGAGAAGGTGTAGTAGTATTCCACTTGTTCTGTGAACCTGAATGAGTAACAGGGATCATAGAAGGGGAATGAATGACATTGCCTTCAAGTTGCACAGAGATCTTGAATATCTTGATTTTTGCCAAGGGCAAGAAGCTGAGCGTTATTGGCATTGTGCCACCGATTGGAAACACGCGGCCCGAGACGGAGACGAGATATTGCAACTGGTCCTCCCAAAAGCGCTCGATCATGACGCCATCGTTATCTCCTCTGTCGTCCTCAACTGGCGACGCAACGAGAACAACCTCGCGCGAGGCAGAGAGCTTGTGGGTGAATGCACCTGGGCGATGTACATTGGCCTTTAGACGCCAGGTAACGGAGCCATAGTCGCATTGCATGGTAGGGGGCATTTGAGAGGGAATTGCAAACGAGATGGGGAATGTGTATGTGCCTGCAGGTCGATCATTCAGCACGACGATAACCTAGGCAGAAAACAAGGGTTGTACCCTTCTTAAACTCCTGCCATCCGTCTCCTGACTCCTCTAGACCCTGTTCGCTGCCATCCGAGCCGACTAGCTCGCCGAGGGGAGCGGGAGGACGGTGAGAATGGGTATCATCCTTGCTTTCCCCTCCGCGTTTCGACTGGCCACGTTCAGGGGTGGCGCCACGGACGCTTCTTACTGCTTCTAATAGTGAGGTGGACATACTGGAAAAGCTAAAGCGCGCCTTCATGCTGCGACCACGACTGTGGGAACGTGGGCGCTCCAGCGAGCTGTCATTGGAGACATGACGATCTCTGCCTGCTTGTGAGAGATCATGGTGCTGCAGCGAATGGAAATTCAAGTTGGTGGGCAGGGGAAGATGGGATACGGAAGGGGTATAAGAGTTTGGTCGTGGAGACGGAGAAGAGGAAGGGGAAATGGATGGCGGGTCTATGCCGAGGTGGAAAATGATGAGACGATGTGATGACAAGATTTAGGGAGGAGGCATACGTAGGAGTGATCGGCTCTCGTAAGGGGTATCCATAGTAGAGGTAGGATGAGGAGTGATTATGGGCACCCGCTGCCTCAGTGCGGATCGTAAGGATGTATGCGTGGGATGTGCATGCAGATCATCCGCAGGTGAGTTAAGTGGGGGCACTAAATCCTCATCCTCGGAGAACACAGACGACGGGGAGCCAAGGGCCGGCGGCGAAGGTGGTTGCAAGTCTTGAGGTTCGCGTTGAATGAAATACTCATTTACACTAAGGCGAGCGCGACCGCGTTCTCTGCCTCGAGGTAGATCGGCGGGGGAGAACCGCTGAGCAGGACGATGATCGCTTGTCAGTGAGGATGAGGGGGGAGGATTGTGGTTGATGGAGTCGAATTCGTCGGTATAGTAAGAGAGGCCAGGTTCGAGAGAGAGGGCACGGCGGTGAGTGGAAATGCGAGGTGCGCGGAAGAAGGTCTGGGTGACGGAAAAAAGTTTGTTCTTATCCTGCATCTCCGCCTGATAGCGCGTGCTCGGACCTGCAGGGTTATCATGAATCGATCTATGGGGAGAAAACGATGGAGGGCAGATAAGATAAATGCACCTTCTATCCATGTTGTCACCGACTCGCCGACGAGCTCGACTTGGATGCTCGAGATGCGAGTCGGCTTGATCAACGTTAGGATCAAAAGACCACGAAGGATGGACGGGGAGGTATTTGCAAGGGTTGTGGGCCGATGAGTGGAAATGTCGGCAGAGCGGAGGAAGAGGTGGGACTCCGCGAGGGAGATGGAGAGCGTGTTCTTGTGTGACGGAAGCATGATGACAATTATGATACTGTACTGTAGAGCTTATATTCGACAACGTCGTGTCTGTCCCAGTCCCAGTCGGATCGGATCATGTGAGGAGGGCAGCAGACAGACAGGCGCAGACAGGCCAAGGCCATGCATACTCGAGTCAAAGGAGGTGAGGGGAGGGGGTGGCGGTGGCCGGGGTCCGGGGGTCCGGGGCGGCCATGATCCAGTCTTGCAGTGCAGCTGAGCTGAGCTGCGCTGTGTGTGTTGCACGGTCCCCAGGACAGGACAGGACTCGCCACTCCGGATTGGACTCCTTCGTCCATCCTCCCCCTCCCCCCTTTCTCCCCCTCCCTTCTGTTCTTCTTTGCCTCTGTCGAATTACTTGCTAGTTAGTTCGCCTGCTGGCAGGTCATTTTTCGAAAAGACCACCCGAGCGCGTACTAGACCCACTCCACACCCTCAAAAACTCTCATCTCCCCCCTTCCCAACAGGCGATACTCGTCCACATTCGTGAGTGTTCCCCCCCTCCCCTCCCCGTCTTTCCAATGCACTCGATCCACATCCCCCGCCCGTGTCTCTCCCTTTATCCACATCATGTACCCCAATCCTCTATCCGTCCTATCCAATCAATCGCCCAGTCCTCGAGCCATCTGTAGTGTGACCGCAGTTTTAGCTCTTCTCTACACCTATCTTCCGAGTTGACCTCGTTCTCGTCTTCTATCTCACTCCCCCCAGTCTTTCTTCTCGATACCGTAGTCATCCTCCTTGCCACCTCTGACCTTCTCCTCATAGAATGAGCAGATCCGCGACAGCGTCAACGCCAAAGAATCCTCCCCAGCTTCCGTCAAAGTCTGCTTGGGCACGGGGCCCTCCACAACAAAATAGCGCAAACTCGACTCCACGCTCTCAATCTCCCGCCTTACCTACCCCCGTTTCCTCTGCAAATCCCTCCTCCTTTCATGCAAATCATTCCCGCCGTCCGAGTGCTCTTGGGCAAGGTGTCTCCATAAAAGATGGTGTCAGTATCCCACGAAGTGCCGTGAAGCAAGGTATTTCCTCATTCCATCCTCCTTACCTGCTCCTCCCTCAAATTTACGTCACCAAAGGTTCACCTGTGACCTTTGGCTCGATAGATGATGCCCCCGCACCCATCTCGTCTTCACCGGCATCTGCACCTGCAGTAAAACCTGTCGAGGGTGTCAAATCTTTTGGCTCCGTTGCCGTCCCCAATGGCGGGTCGGACGCTGCTGCAAAGTCGGCAGTTACCAGTCGACCCGCTGCCCTCTCCGCCCCTTCCACTTCATCCTCCTCTCAGTCTCAGCAGCCTGCGGCTCCACCTGCCTCCACGCCATCTCCTGTCCCAAAATTTGATAAAAAGAGTATCGCAAAGCTCTTTCAAGGTCCATCCACCCAGTCCGTACCTCCTCCCGCAGAGACCGCTTCTCCCGCAGCACGTTCCGCCTCATTACCTTCGCAAGCCCCTCAGCAGGGTCAGCCCTACGTGCCCCCCTTCACGCCGGGGGGTGCTCTACGCCAGGGCCAAAATGGTAATCCTCCCGCTCCTCGGTCCCCCGTCTATTCGCGTCCCATGGCAAACGGCCAAAACAATAGCGTAGGTGTCAGTGGTCGGCCGCAAGCTGGTTCTGGCGGTCCCAGTGCTGGTCCCGCGCCTGCGGCTCTACCTAGTCCAAGACTGACACCCCATCCGCCTCCTCCTGGCCCACCTAGTGGTCTCCCTCCACCCCCCGCTGCCATGTGGCCCGGTTACTACGTACGTGCAATCTTCATTTATTTGATTACATCAGCGCCTTTGACATATGCCATGTGCCATATAGTATCACCCGTCTTTCGTTCCTGGTGGTGTACCCCCAGACCAATTCTATCCTCAACCACAATGGCCTGGTCACCTCATCCCACCTCAGCACCAGCCGCCACCGCCTGCTCATCCCCCAGGTCCGGCTCCACCATCCACCAGTCTGCCAATGTCACCAAGGAACTTGCCCTTGCAACAGGTGCCTGGCACCCCTACCCAGACCCATGCCATTCCACCTATTCTGCATCCTCCTCACCTATCCGCTTCCCACCCTCCGCCCTCCGCCACTTCCTCTCCACCCACGCCTTCTGTTGCCAATCGCGCTTCAACATCACTCAGCGCCAATGCGGGTGCTTTCGTCCCCGGGAAGAAGATCTCGATCAAGAATGCTTCCGGACAGGAAGTTAATCTAGACGCACTGACGCGCGCCCCTCCCCCGGTCATCCCCCCAGTACCCCCCTCTCCTGTGTCTGTCAAGAAGGATATCAAGCGGCCGCCCGTTCGGATTGAGAGCCAGGAGCAGAAGGAAAAGCGTCTCGCAGAACAGAGAGCAAAAGAAGGGGAAAGCGACGAAAAGACCAAACCAAGTGAGGCTTTGATCAGGGCCAATGAAGATGCTGCACGTCGCGAGGCAGAGGAGCAGGAGCGTCGCAAGGCGGCGGAACGCAAGGCGAAAGAGGAAGCAGAACGTGCCGAGAAAGAGCGAAAAGAAGCCGAAGAACGCGCTGCTCGGCAGGAGAAGGAACGCAAGGAAGCTGAGGAGCGTGCCGCACGAGAGGAAGAGAAACGTAGAGAAGCCGAGGAACGTGCGGCGAAGGCGCGCGAACGGGAGGTGCTGGAAAAGGAGCGCTTAGAGGGTGAGGCACGCGCGCAGCGCGAGCGCGAAGTCCGGGAGAAGGCAGAACAAGAGCGCGTGGAGCAGGAACGGATACTCAAGCTTCAAGAAGAGGCCCGCGCAAAGCAGGAGGAGGAAGAGGCAGAGCGACAACGCAAGGCAGAAGAAGAGGCTTCCAAGGTCATCGAGACCTCTGAGAATGCTCATTTGCTCGTTGATGATGCGGAGCCTGCTTCCCTGCCCGAAGAAGGCGAGGTTGAGGATGACTTGTCGCGACCAGCCACCGGCACCCCCGATGAGGTAGCTTCGACAAGTAAGAGTACTCCTACACCACCGCCGCCGTCCGGGCCATCGCCACCACCGCCACCACCACATATTCCTGTGGAATTACCAGCCAAGCCCTTGGAGAAGGAGTCCCTCCGCATTGATACCGTTCTCCCGTCTTCAGAACACACCCGAAAGCGTCCTGGTCCGCTGAATCTTCAGACAACCATCAATACCAACGTCGCTCCGCCTTTGCCTTCCGCGCTTGCCACTGCTCGCCACATCGAAGACATTAACCGAATTACCTATCCCCAGGGTATTAAGAGCCCCAAACTTGAGCTCAATGTTAACACTCAGAAGGGCAGATTCCGGTACGTCCTCGAGATCTAGTCCATTGTCCGTTTGTTTTCCCAACACCTTTCCTCCCTTCGTAGGTATGACCGAGATTTTTTACTGCAGTTTATGAATATTTGCAAGGAGAAGCCCGATAATCTCCCACCACTAGATGTCATCGGCCTTGAACCGAGCGACACGTCTCACACCATGTCTCGAGGTGGTTCTGGCCGCCATCGTGCACCAAATACTATGTCTATGCCTGCGAATGCCCGCTCAGCATCTATCGGCCTCGGATTCCTACCTGGCTCTATGGGCAAGAGTGCCGGCAGTGGGTTTCAGATGGGCCAATTTTCAACGTCGGCGAGTAAGATGTCGAGCGAAGAGCGTTTCCTCGCCTCCAGCACTAGTCGTTCCGCGTCCGTCAGCGGTGGTCCCCTCGGTAGCCGCCCCCCTGCTGCGATGGTGCGCACAATTAGTCAAAGCGGCACCGGCCGTGACCGCACGCGCAGCAAGCGCGGCGCGAGCGACTCTAACCGTGCGATCGTCGGTAACACAGGCCCTGCCATGCTAATTTCTACTATGGGTCCTCCCATGGAGCTTGTTGCTCCGCTGGAGGTATCCGCAAACCGTTGGGTGGCGTCCAGCACGCGTCGCGCTGGTGCAACTGGTGACAGCGAGTCGCCCGAAATGGTCGAGCGCAAGGTCAAGGCGTTGCTGAATAAACTCACTATGGAGCGCTTCGACTCCATCTCGGACCAAATCATCGCATGGGCAAACAAGTCGGAGAGGGAGAAGGATGGGCGGACGCTGATCCAAGTCATCAAGCTCGTTTTCGAGAAGGCCACCGACGAAGCGACCTTTTCCGAGATGTATGCGCGCCTATGCCGCAAGATGATGGAACAAATCAGTCCCAAGGTGCAAGATGACGGCATCAAGAATACCGAGGGAAAGCCATTCGCAGGCGGTCAGCTGTTCCGGAAATATTTGCTGAACCGCTGCCAGGAGGACTTCGAGCGTGGGTGGGTCGCCAAGGAGACAACTGCTGCCGCCGCTGCGACCAAGGCAACCGAAGACTTGGCCGTCAGGGAGGCCAACGAGAAGACCAAGGGAGGCGAAGAGTCCGAACTGTACTCGGATGAATATTACGCTGCCGCCAAGGCAAAACGTCGTGGATTGGGACTCATCCGTTTCATTGGCGAGCTCTTCAAGTTGCAGATGTTGACGGAACGCATCATGCACGAATGCATCAAGAAGCTCCTCGGCAATGTAGAAAATCCTGAGGAAGAGGAAATCGAGAGCTTGTGTAAGCTCCTGACGACCGTCGGCAGTCTACTTGATACACAGAAAGCCCGGGCACACCTTGATGTGTACTTTTCGCGAATGCGGGAGTTGACGAAGAACAAGAACGTCAACGCGCGCATGATGTTTATGCTTCAGGTAAGCGTCACCGCCTCTTGTCCCCCGACCGACACTGTTTCTGACACGCTTTCTCAGGATGTCATTGATCTCCGCGAACGTAGATGGGTTCCTCGTAATGTCGTTGTTGCTCCCACGACTATCGCCCAAGTTCGCGAATCTGTAGGTTCTTTACTTGAGACTGTAGGACACCCCTGATTGACAACTTCTCGATAGGATGCCAAAGGCAGGGAGAAGCTTGCTCAGGAGAAAGATCCTTATCTGCGGCAGAACACCAGTATGTCTCGTGGCGGATCTCGTCGCGGCGGCAACCGCGATGCTGCGGAGCCTCCTCACCCTGATGGATGGTCTGTTGCTGGCCCTGGTCTCCCAGCCCGTCCGCCGCCGAAGGCAGGCGATCTTTCACAGTTCGGAAAGATCAGCAAGACGACGCCAATCTCCTTCGGCCCTGGTAGCGTGTTTGTTGCTGGCAAGAAAGGAGCAGAGCCTAAGAACCGTGACTCATCAATGACTCGTACCCCGTCGACGAGTTCGAACATGTTTTCGATGCTCCAGAATCCAGATGCTGTGGTGGAGCCTCCCGCGTCCAAGGGTAGCCGGCCACCCAGCAGGAAGCCGAGCGTGGATCTCAGCGCCGGGGCGCCATCAGAACCTGGTCCACAGCGGCGGAAGCTTCAATTGTTACCGCGGTCCAAGCCTGTTGGAGAAGAGTCCAATACGCCCGCCGTGTCTGAGGCCGGCTCGGACGATGAGGCTCCAGGAGAAACCAGCGCGCCTGCCCCTGCCGCAGAGGCCAAAGCGAAGATTGAAGAGGACGCCAAGGAATTCTTCGCCATTCGCATGCTCGATGAGGCCGAGTCGTACTTCTCCAGTCTTCCACCGGAACATCGTCATTGGCTAGTGGATGTTCTGGTCATGAAATCCATCGAGATGAAGGAGCCAGATGTGATCCTGGTCAGTGACCTCTTCGTCCGTGTACGAGAGAAGGATTTGTGCAGTCCTGCGGTCTTCGAGGAAGGACTTACTGGATTGGCGGAGCTCCTAGAAGATCTCGCGGTCGACATACCGAAGGCTTGGCTGTACTTCGCCATCTTGGTGAGGGGCTCGGGCTTAGACCAAGATGAGGAGCGGCGCGGACGGATAGCCGAAAAGACAATGGATCCTGATAAACTCAATAGACTGTTGTAGCAGCTCGGGTTCACTTGCATCTTGTCCTTTGTTTCATTCACTAGCTTACTGTACGAGTTGCTAAACATACCGTGCACTAATCCCCTGCCGCCCTTCACTTTCTCTCTCCCATGCTCGTTCACAACCCGGCACATTATTACTTATTTTCATCTTCCCTTGCATCGGTCTTTTCTCGTCTTTTGTCGCATGGGTTTCTTATGTATATTGATAGCATGTCCTCCTATGTGCACAAGTAACCATAGAGAGATCGAGTGCTGCATGCGCCGTCATGACATCACACACGCAGCTTTCAACTTGTGCACCGATGATGTTCGCATCTCCGGGTACAAAGAACAATACGGATCCCGATGCACCCATCCGTGCAACTGACAACGACGCCGCCGTTGCACGTCTCTCCGCCATGCGACAGGGTTATCTCGTCGATCCTTACATCGCCGCGCTCGTCCCGCGCGCCCGGCTACAACCACCGAGCCCGCCGCTGATCAACATAGGCACCCATCTTCGCGCGTGGGGGATCGATCATCTCCTCGACAATTGGTTTCGTCTCGCTCGGGCGGGTGGACGTAAAGTGCAGATCGTGAGCCTCGGTGCAGGTAGCGACACTCGTTTTTGGCGCCTTGCTGTGCGTGACTCTTTTCTCCCTTTCAAAAGGAGCGGTTGACTGTGTTTTTATCTTGGTGTTAGCTAGAATGGACCTCACGCCGCGCAACTGCAACGATACATCGAGATCGATTTCGTGGAAAACACGTCGCGAAAGGTCATGTCGATTCGGAAGAATAGCGTGTTGAGCGCCGCCTTGGGATCGGATGCCAGTGACGTCTCCGTCGGTTGGTAATCGAACCATCAACTCCTCTCCTCTTTTCCTCTTTCCTCTTTCGTTTTTTCTTTCTTTTGCTAGCTCTCGTGTATCTGATCTGACATCTCACGCACGCGTGTGCCTTTTTTTGTAGGTGGAGGAGGGACAACGCTCCGCTCGCCAGTGTATAACCTGCTCCCTGTGGATCTGCGGACACCTCCGGCCGTCTCGTTGGAGCCACTTTTGAGCTCTGCCGCTGCCGGTGCTGCCGGTGCTAGTAGTGCCGGTGGTGGGGATGGACCGCTGCTCTCTCCGGAACTGCCGACGCTTCTCCTTTTCGAATGCGTCCTCGCATATATGACGCCCGCCGCGTCGAACGCTCTCATTCAATGGTTTGTCGACTACTTTTCTGCGCCTGGAACTGGCGGCAGCGGCGGGGCTCTCGGCGCCGTCGTGTACGAGATGTTCAAGTTGAATGATCCCTTTGGACGCGTCATGCTGAACAACTTGAAGGTGCGAGCTCCTCTCTCCATTCTCCCCAGGGAGCATTCATTCCACAACTCCCAGCCCTCATTATTATCGAGCGGATTCTCCACACCCTTCCCCGCGCATATCGCACCCCTCTGGAATTATTGAATCTGAATCGGTTACTGAATAAAATGATAACGATGGCATCCCCCACAGTCGCGCAACGTATCGATCCCCGGCGCAGTGGCACACCCCGATCTCGCCTCGCTCGAACGCCGGCTCCTCGATCGGGGTTTCACGACCGCGCGGGCGTTGACGCTGCGCGAGATCAGGCGCGATTACGTCGAGCGGCGGGAGCTGCACCGGCTCTCGCGGCTCGAGCTGCTCGACGAGGTGGAGGAGCTCGAGCTGGTTTTGGACCACTACGCCATTTCGTGGGGCGTGAAGGTCCCTGAGGGTCGGGCGCGGCGTGAAGGTGGAAGTGGTGGTGGCGGTGGTGGTGGCGCCGGCGCCGGCAATGGTATTGATACCTGGGGCTTGGTCGCGACGGATCAGTTGGAGGATGACGATGACATAGATGATCGTGATGATCGCAGAGTGTAGACACGATTACTCGGTATTCATGTTCATCGTGTATTACTGTAATACAGGCCTTCTTGGTTATCCTAGCATGGTCCCAGATACAGGTTTCCCGTGTTCGTGACTCTTTTCATGTGGTCATGTAGGAGAAACTACTGCTGGTTGTGGCGTGTAGTACTGTATGCGCGTTCCATCACGCGCAAAGTGGTATATCAAATTAGCATGATCCGTCACAGGGCTTGAAGTTAGGTTCCATGCGTAGTCATGGAATGTGTGAATTTCGCTCCCACATCAGCAACTCCAAGACGTCTTACCATCGAACTCATATACCAGACTACACGACAGAACCGCTGTTAAAGTCATCAGGAATTCCTCAACGGCAAATTGACACATGACATGGCTGATATCGATGCTGCGTGTGAACAAGAGCATGATAAATGGGGCCATATTTGGAAAGATTTGCCCTCTTTCAGGTAAAAAGGCCCGAATCGCAACTCTAGGGGGTGAGGGGGTGATGGGCTTGAAGATAAATTTCATTCAATTCCCTAGTAAACATGTTGACTTATACGTGGCGTCCAATATACCAGGGATTGTGTGTAAGCGCATCGCACTTTAACCTACCCACGCCGCGCCGCATCTTGGAAGTGATTAGCTCCTTGGCATACATTCAGGACCCTAGTATCGTGAGAAGTAGGAACATGGTCGTGGTCTCGGAAGAGCCAGTGACCTGGCCATCCGGCTGACTGTGTTTTTCGTAACGTGGCAATAATGGGTGGTGTTACCAACGCACGACAACGGAAACACGGTTTGATAACTGGGGGCCGATTCGTTGATAAATAAACGGGCTCTCTCGACGGATGATTGGCGATGCACGCACCTTATAGGGGGTCGTGGGAGATCATCCCCCGAATCCCTCTCACGTCTCATCCAGACAGCTCAACTTGCATCCTTTACAGAACCGTCCTGCTCCTCGGTACCGTCCGCAGGCGGGTTGAGGTGACGGGGCTCTCTCCTGCGGGGCCAACATCCAGTCTTCAGCATGACCTGGATGCTGGAGACGGATACATACCATGTGCGCCAGTGATCAAACTGCTTCTGATTGAGACGCTCCCTCCAGTCATCTTTCATAATCTCTGATCGGAATTCCGCGTGTTGAAGCAGCTCCAGGTGATGCAGGGCATGTGGGTAACTGAAAAGCGTACGAATGAGATGGATTGAGTATGCCAAAGAAAGGAGACTCACAGGATGAATCTGGCGTACTCTTTCTCCCTCCAATACAGCAGATAGTTGAGATAGTTGATGAAGGTAGGTTGGTAGAGAATACCCTGTTGAGCCAAGGAATGGAGGTAAAATGGGTTGGCCAGGGCCTGCACAAACTCGAGTTCGAGTTCGAAACGTTTGCGGTTCTTGACTCTCTCCTCGTCTACGCCCTCCTTCACAGGCTCAGCCATGGTTGTGGTCCGCTCCGGTGTGTCGAAAAGTACGGGAGCCGCGGATGAGGTCAAGTAAGAATCGTCGTGACCGTCGCCAACGAGATAGAGTGGGGTATCAATGCCTATAGCACCTCATCAGCCCTGGCCAGAGTACAACCCTGGTCTCTACCTCGATGCTGTTAATGACCTGAGCGACGTCCGGAGAGGACCTCACGTGATTAACTATCTCTCCACGTTTGAGCTTTCCCTATTTGAGCTTTCCCTAATTGAGAGGCGCCTCGGGTTTACTCATCTTTTCGCTGCAATGTCAACTTTTATCGTTTGCACACCAATGATTTGTGTGTGTGGCCCCTGCAACTAAGCGAAGTTGCATTGGTGTCTGATCTCTTCTCTCGGAGACCACCGTTTACATCGCTTATACTTTCAGGAATACTCTACGCTAGTCAATATTGATGCACTATTCAATACCGTCAGTGTCATGACCGTTGATCTGGCATCCGCTGATCTTTCCTTATTTATTGACCGGCAGCAAGCAATTCTCTTGATTCAGGTGTGCTTAGGGAACCTGGTCTGCAAACCTTTTGAACTGATGACTGACCCCACTGAACGGCACACGAGTGTTGCAGTGTCTTCCGAAGGGAAGCGAAGACCAAGGAAAGAGGGTGAGCAAAAGGAAACAGAAAAGACAAGGGCTTGAGGCGA
>QLOT01013207.1:0-12308 GCA_003313875.1 Russula aff. compacta | reverse complement strand
CTTCCGCATTTTCAGGGCGCCAACCCTCCATCAGATTAGCACCAGCGTCTCCCTCTCGATCGCGAAAAGCTCTGCAAGTTCTTCAACACGGAGTAGCCGAATAGCAACAACCAAGCACTGAAACACCCGATGAGCACGCTGTTGTTTCTCCCTAGGGATCTCTTCCAACACTCGTTGGTACGTGTCGTCCAAAGTGGTCGGCAGCTCGTCCAGAGCCTTGCGAATACACGAAGGCATACATCGACGAGGCGTGTCCAGCTAGCAATACACCCATCAAAACCTGCTCGACATCATAAGTAATAATGGCAATGTGATACAGGAAAGTTGCCTCACATTCCGTTGGCCCATTCGGAGAGCGTTGTGATCACCAGTTCCCTGTCCTCTTGTCTCCATCTCCGCAATTATCTATTCTTCTCAACAAAAAGAGCGGAGCTAGCTGTTAATATCCTCCATTTGACCACTTTCGTGGTGTAGAGATACGCGGCACGATGGAGATGTAAAGGGGCTAAGAACTGTTTGAATGCCTTGCTCAGGGCGCCGACTAGTGATGCGGATGAACAGGTTCGAGAGGTCCGCCTCGACAAGATCCTCTACAAAGTCCAGAACCTCTTCGCGTGCGGATGGCGTTCCAGTGTTACTCAGACACTCATCTGGTGCGTCCATGATAATAAAAATCGGAACTTGTCCTGGAAGTTCAATCATCGTTTTTAGACATTTTACAAGGGGGGCATCACTGGGCGGTTTCGAGCCATCACCGCATGTGGTGTACAATTCATGAAGAAGTTCCCAGAAACGGTCAGATTGGTCTCCAAGTTGGGAGAGAATCAACACCAGCAAGCCGCGGAGATCACGCTTGGAGGCGTCCTTGTAGTCAAAATAGTAGCAAGTGATCGATGCCGGCATGACTTGCCGCATATTCTTCATGTCCTCGATGGCCACAGAGCTTATCAAAATTAAGAACTCCCAACCTTAGACATAGACGAGGAACTGCGTCAAAGAATACTTTTGCCCGCACCCGCTGAGACATCGTGGAAGAAATTAATGGTCATAAAGGCAGAAGAAGCTAGAGAACGAACGACTGTCACGAATCCACAATAGAGTGCCGTTCTTCTTCCAATCTCGGGATTAATGGAAGGTTCTGGAGAAAGCCACGATCGAGGGTTCTCTTTTAATTGGTTCCCTGTGAGCGTGTATCAATACCGACGGTCAACGACAGGACTTTTGAGGGAGTAACAAACGTTTAACTAGGTCACTTACTGTTTGATTCCACAATAATAATAAAGGGGGGTGTCAGTAGGTGAGTGGAAACGAACAGAAAATGTTAAAGACCGTCCTTAGTCGTGGTCACGTTATGATCAATCACCTTGATGTTGTCATCGACACCATGAATGAGCTCCTGAGTCACAGTTACGTTGCCATCGACCTCATGGACGAACTCCTTGGTCACGCCTATATTTTCTTCGATTCCTTCGATCAGCACCTTTTGCCATCCACATCCTGGACGACGCTCCCCACATGGTATGTAACCATTAAGTTTTTAGCAACTGTCATCAGGCTCTCCTCTCTCGTAAGCGTGTCCAGCCGAGAAAGCGCATCCTCGATGTCCGTCCTTCCGAAAAAATACCTCTTCAGAGACTTTTCTACACCATGATCAGTCAAGTAGCGCAACAGCGAGGCGATCAACTCACTGATTCGCCGCTCCGTCATCGACTTGGTCCAAAACGCGAGGACGGAAAGTAACTGTCCCATGATCTTCCCGAGTAACTCAATGAATTCGTTCGTTTGTGGGATGCTGGCATAACTCTTCAGGCGTTGGAGAAAGAAGTGGATCCGTTCGAACATGTGCATGAGCACATCGCGACTCACCACAACATCCCTCACAACCTGAGAGTCATATGTCACGCACATGCGCGACAACAAGTTGGACTAACGCCGAGAATAACACCGACACCAGTAAAGATTTTTTTAGCAGGAGATAACGGCTGAGAACGGAAGATCGGGAAACGCTGCCAATACGAAGTGAACGAGGCAACTTCCAATTACTTCTCCGAGTGTATCTGAAAATGGAATCAGGATATTGACTGTTGGTTCCTACGATTTCATCAGCTTCTCGTCGTCTTCACAAAATTTACTGAAGGCCTGAGCCTGCGGCCAAAGTAGGAGTAGTTTGCAGATGTCCTCGGGACTGTAGCGGCTGTCAAGCTCAGCGGCCAAGAAAAGAGTGTCTAGTCGTTTTCCCGTAATCTTCTGGTACTCAGCCTCGGCAGCATTGAACACACGGAAAAGTTATTGGTGTACGGACTAGGTGTTTGATTGGTTACAGACATGGAGAGCAACTTGGGGAGAACGTGAGGGAGCGCAAGTCGGGGGTAAAGCGATGAAGCTGTGAAGACGAGCTGAAGGGATGTGATTGAGAAATAGAGACACTGCGGCCAAACTGTGATTGTAGGCCATTCGCAACTGACTTGGTGATTAAGATATAGAGAACACAACAGAGTCGCCTGTGTGACTGTCGCAACTGCCAGTGTAGTGATATAGAGCACAAGCCCAACTCGATATGAACAAACTGTGGTTGTACACCTGTTCATATGATCTGGGGCCAGTCAAAGTCGGCAGAAACCGCAGCACGTTCAGTTTGCACACACGACACAGCAGGGAACAACGCGCACGCTCGGGAGACCTCGTCTCCACCTTCTCCCCGTCTACTTCTATGCTACACGCGTTATCCTGGTCTCGTTTCCTGGTTTGGCGCAGATCTGTGTCGTGATGGTCTCTGCCCCATCACCTTGTTGGGTTGGCCCTCGTCCTCTCTCTTACGGCCAAAGCCCGCCAAGCCGGGGCTACCGATGAGCCAAAGCCCGAGCTCTTGGCTGGGACGCGGGCCGTTATGTCAGGCGTAAAGCGAAAGCGGCTTGTTCGAGTCACGTGATGTCTTTGCTAGGCATACACTTGATGCACTTTTGTCATATAAACGTCTTCATGCTTCCTCCGTCCATCTCTTCCGACTCCCCCCCTCGCTCACCCTTCACTCCCCTCCCCCATCCATGCACCCGCGTGCTTCCCCTCTTCTCACTATCCCTCTCGAGATATTGGAACGCATCGCTCTCGAGCTTGCCCTCTTACATCCTCTCGGCCCTCCTGCAGACCTCATCGCCCTCCTTTGCACGTGCAAATATGCCCATAACACCCTCGCCTTCCACCATTCAAACGACCTCTACGCAAAAATATTCCGCGGTATGTTTGATGTAGATGCACCGCGCCGCAGGTTCAGCCGCTGCGCCCTCCAATCACCCGTCCTCGCCTCCCAACTCAAAACTTATTGCATCGCCCTTCAACGCATACGTCGCGGAGATATCTTTGCGCCAGATGTTGAAAGCATTTTCCGCACTGCCTTCATTCTCTTGACAGAGAATGACGGGAAGAATAGGGCGCAGTTAGAGTGGGCGAACACTTACAACTTTGTCAACGACTTCGTCCGCCATCGTTTATGGCAGGACTGCGTCAATGGTTGGCCCAGAGATACACCTCTGCACGCGTTGGTATTGTGGGTTATGTGGTGCATGACAGATGGAAGTGCGCCTCCTTTCATTCTTTCATTCTTCCCCGCTCTCTTATTTATATCTTTCTAGACATCCTCGCGAACGAAACACAAGGTGATCGAAACGATCTCATTACGCGTATCCTCCCTTATGTTGTCGTGGCCTTCAAGGTCGGTGGTTCTCTCTTCCTCGTCCATCTGCGGTTCTAATTTCTTCTAGTACCCCTCGTACTTTGCTCCAGACCACCTTTTCATTCTACCACT
This sequence comes from Russula aff. compacta, assembly GCA_003313875.1. Classification (NCBI taxonomy): domain Eukaryota; kingdom Fungi; phylum Basidiomycota; class Agaricomycetes; order Russulales; family Russulaceae; genus Russula; species Russula aff. compacta. The sequence continues at coordinate 8,506 of QLOT01013207.1, read as the reverse complement.
TCCGGAAGAGTGGGAACTCAATGACCTCGTTTCGTTACAAAGTGCTCACGGCGAATACCCCGTCTTCCCTCCTCGCGGGGATACCATAGTAGAGGAGATCCATTTTGGTCGCGCGATACGCTTCCGCCCACCACCCATCAGTATTGCTGCCAAGCTTATCTACTTCTCTCGTCGCGAGATAATCCCGCTCGCTGCCCCTCCCGACCTTCCTGTAGATCGGCCGGCCGCTCTCGCTCAAGGCATCAGTTGGGGTCAGACTCACGCTGATATAGACGAAGTCAACTCGCATGCAGGTGCACAATTCGTGCCTGCATCGCATTGGGATTGGAAATCGACGCTGACGTCAGAGCAAAGGCTAATTGAAGAGGATGGAGCATGGAGACGTGACCTTCTCGCACCAAGTGCTGCTTGGGATAACGACTGGGAGCGCTTCACAGCGTGCTGGGACCCCTGGGCGGATGTTGAGTTAAAGGGTACCGTCTACACATTTGGATCGATGGATGGTCTTTGGCAGGGTCGCTTGCTGGTGCGTTCTACCTTGCCTTCTTTCCCTTCCGGCCCAACCCTTCGACCCTAGATCCCAGATGTGCCAGGGTATCTGGCACTTGCGACCAATCCTAACTACCCAGAACACTTTTGCGAATCGTCCCCGTTCATGTCTACCCGGCCGTTCTTTATGCGCTTAAAGGAGCACCATTGTATCAGCCCACAAAAGCCAGTGCCTCCTGGGGGCTCTGAAGACGATCCATTTGATGAAGGTGTTCGTAATGCGTGGTTCCCTCCAGTGGAACTCGTCACGTACCAAGTATGTCGTCCGGCTTCCGTACTCGACATAATCTGAACCTGGCGTCGTCAGAATCGTGCAATCCTCACCTATCGCCTTCAGGGCGAGAAACAGAGAACGGTACACGAAACGTTTGAGGAAGGCCGGCCCAACTCCCACGATGAAAATACATGCCGGACATGTCAAGCTTGTCGCGAGTCGGGAGAGCCCATGCGCGGCGTTGAAGATGATCCTCCTCCGCGTCACTTGGACTATGAGGATGATTTTGCAGAGGCTGGTCTCGGGCGGCCGCCATACGACGGTGATGACGAAGAAATCTATGAGACGACTTGCATTGGTATTCAGGATATCATTTTCACTGGAGAGGTACATCATCTCTTCTTTCATTGACCCTGGCTGATATCGACCATTTGGCAAAGACGGACCTTTATCACAGCATGGCTTGGGGACGGTATGCGTTCCTTGGCCGTGTGCGCCCATGGGATGGCCTGATTGCCCTCGTGCGTATCCCGGTATGTGTCCCCTTGTTCGGTGATCACGTTCGGGTTGAAGATGACCCTATTCTCATTCTAAATCAACTATTCGCAGGCTGACCCCAACCAGCGGGGGCGATCTAGGTGGGTCTTCCGAGGCTACCTCCATTACGGCAAAGTGCTTGTTGGTGATTGGCGTGGCATGACCACGGATGTCGCGTCCATACCTTGGGAGGGTTCCTTTGTCGCTTCGAAGCGTGCCTAGGCAATTCTTCTTGGTTCCATGATTAGCCCTAACTTCTCAAACTCCTTCAACCCTACCTGCGTCTATTGATGTTTCTTGCTTTTGGTGTAACTTGCATTGCCGTCTCACTTGTAAGTATATATCCGTGCTCCGCTGACATCTAAACCTACGCTACATATTGGTCTTGTTTCTCAGTGGTGGCACACCGAAACGAATGGATTTTCGTAATTGTACTACCGCCCCAGTTTGTCGTTCGTAAACATATCGCTTTTCTTGCGCATCCTTCTTCCACGCGTTTACGATATCCCTCAATGCACAGACGCACACGCTCCCGTATGTATCCCATAGAATCTTCTCTCGCAGAAATGTGGAGCCTGCCATACATGTAGATAGAGGCACATATTTCAAAGGACGACACCCATCACCAAAGATCGTACTGTAGCGACGAACTGCGGAATTACGTAGAGACGGAGGCGAGTTGCGGTTCCTTCCCCTCGGTTAGTTGGCGCCACTGGCAAAAGCCCGTGACCATTTGCGGGTTGCACGCGGTATGACGCGGCGTTATCACGTACAGCATGCTCAGGCGCGCATACCACGCGCACAATCCACACCACCGGGGGCGCGGAAAACTTGCTGATCCGCACCCGTCCCCACATCTTACTATGCAGGACCCGGCGCGAGGCATCAGGAAAACCCGAAAAAACTTAAATTCAACTTTGACGAACTTAAATATCTTAAATTTCATTTTAAGCAGTTCAAGGAAATGAATGGTCTTATTGTTTACCTTAAATTACGTCTTAAACTAACTTAACTAACCACAAAAGGGGCAATTAAGGGCGCTAAGACGGTCAAGTTTTTTTGGGGGTTTTCCTGATGGCCCGTAGCCCTTATCCGCTACACGAGGTGCTTGCCCGCGAACACACTCGACTGGAAAGGAGAAGAGAGAAGAAAAACGCGCGTGTTATTAACTATAGTGCCATGCGATCCGCGGCCGCACATTGTTTCTGATGGTGCTGCTTCATCACGGCACGAGTATCGGCATGATGGATGTGGAAGGATGGAAGGACAGATTGGATGATGGCGATGGAGGGTTTCGGAGCGGGCGACGGCGATGTACATACTGTAGTGGTAAGCTAAGCTTATGGATAAGTCAAATAACATGACGTGCGGGGTATACAGTACTGTATGGACACCACGGTGCCGCGCGATAACTGGATAACCCCCGGGCCGGGGGGTTAGCCGCGGTTAGCGCATGTGTTCGGTGCGCGTGGCTGGGGTGTTTGGTAAACAATGACAGCAGTTCTGTCGAACCCTGCGAAGCGGAGGCGGACAGTTGTGTGCAAGATCGAAAATCATGGTTGGGGATGACTACGGACGGCCATGACATCTGTGTGATGGCGCCGATGGCATGAGTCTCGGCCACCTGGTATTCTGAAGATCAGACGTGTGCCGGAATAAATGTATGCGAAAGAGTAGACGCTATCTTGAAGATAGACGACAGAAGCAAAGTGTGCTACCATACAGTATGCCCACTTCTAAGACCCTCAGTTATCTTCGCAGGCATTCTTGATAGTGAACAGACACGTCATTCCATCCTCGAGAGAAAGAGTAGTACCGCCGGTCACGTTCGCTTCAATTGAACCACACATAGAATTTGCAGATACTATTGGAAGCGACGGATTGCTATATTTGCTGTAGATGTTAGTGGATAGCTTGATATGTTGAGGAAAATGAGTAGGATACAACAGGAGAGTAGTCGTACTTTTGGCATGTCCATGCATATGGATCTATGGTCGAAACGCAAGCAAAAACGGAAGGAAAATATGACCAGAAATGAACAAGATAGTACAAAACTGCAGTACACTCTCTACATCCCGATGTACCTTCTGAAAAACATTGCATAATCAAAATTGGGACATCCCGAACCTATACGCAGAGTACAGTACTTGTAGTCTTTTGATTACCGTGCCACCTTATTCCTTTTCCGCGCCATGCTCTAACAACAATTGTGCGACTTCTGTATATTCGCATGAGGTAGCCACCTGAAATGGAGTCTGACCGTTTCCTCCCCGGATGTGCAGGTCCGCCCCATGCCCAAGTAGTATCTGGACGACCTCGAGGTGTCCAGATTGCGCCGCTGCATACAAGGGAGTACCTTGGGATTTGGACAGGGCATCGGCATCGGCCCCGTGGTCCAGGAGTAGCTCAGCGACCTTTGGATGACCATAAAGAGACGCGTAGTACAAAGGCGTCCAGTTGTCGGTATCTTTAGCATTGACATCAGCTTGGTACTGTAGTAATAACTGTAAAACTTCAGCTCGTCCATGGTACGACGCATTGTGCGATAGAAGGGCGTATTGATTGTATCCCACGTCCACGTTTGCTCCATTCTCCAGCAGCAGCCGCATAACCTCCAGATGTCCACCCCTATATGCTGATATCAGGGGAGTTGTCCCGTTTGCTGACCAATTTAGATCGGCCCCGTGGTCAAGTAATAAACGTGCAGCATCGAGATGGCCCCCGTACGATGCCGCATGCAACGGAGTCCCATGATTGCCACACTTGACATTGACATCTTCTCCTCGTGCGACGATGAGGTGCTGTGCCAGCCCACTGAATCCACATAATACTGCATAGTACAGCCCAGTTGCCTTAGGCCGCAAAGGGTGTACTGGAAGATGATCAATGGAATGCCGAGTCCGACGCTTATCTATATCATATATCCAACAAGCCCATACTGCAAGATATGGTTTGTTGGGGTCCAGTAGACGTTCGATGGCATCTGAAATTTGCAAGGCAACGTCCCCAAACTTGGCGTGTTTGACCCAATACTGAGCAGCGTAGAATGCCAGAGGAAACGTCCCGAGGCGCTTCTTGTCTACTGTTTCGTCCAACCGTAGTAGCACTGCGATGCACGCTCGCATGAGAATGGTATGGGCAGTATCGAGGAGAATGTGGAAGTGACGGATGTTTCCAATGTCTGAAGTGCGAAGGTGACCAGAAACCAGGAATTCTTTCACCGAAAAATGAGAAAACTGAACTATTCTTGATCCATGGTCCTCGATTACGGCAATCAAACTGCAGCATGCAGAAAGGACTGCATCTTCTGCATTTTCGGGTCGCCAGCCCTCCATCAGATTAGGCAAAGTGTCTGAGTCAAATTCGATCGCGAATATCTCCCCGAGTTCTCCAACACGAAGAGGTCGGATCGCAGCAACCAAGCATTGGAAAAGCCGATGAGCGTGTTGCCGCTTCTCCTTAGAAATTCCTTGCAAAGCCCGTTCATACGTGTCGTCTAGCGTAGTCGGCAGTTCTTTCAGAGCCCGGCGAATACTTGCAGGCATACATCGACGAAGCGTGTCCAGTTGGCAATACACCCATCGAAACCTGTTCGAGAATCTAAACAACAATAATTATGTACGGAATAGAGGGTACTCACATGCCATCTGCTCTATCTGAGAGCGTATTGATAACGAGTTCTCTGTCCTCCGCTCTCCATCTCCGCATCGACTCGTCTGTGTTAACAAAAGCACGGACATACTTATTGATGTCCTCCTTTTGGCCCGCTTCTTCGTGAATAGATACGCGGCATGATGGAGATGTCAAGGGGTTAAGAACAGTCTGAATATCTTGTTCGGGACGACTTGTAATGCACATGTATAGATTCCGATGGCTCGATCCAACGAGGTCCTTCACAAAATCCAGAACTTTTTCGCGAGCAGATGGTGTTCCAGTGTCATTAGGACACTCGTCCAGTGCATCCACGATCATGAAAATGGGAACTTGTCCTGGGAGCCCGAGCATGGACTTAAGACAAATTGAAAGGGCGGCGTCACTGGGTTGTTCAGAGCCATTACGGCACGTGGTGTACAATATATAAAGAACACCCCAGCAACGGCCACAGTTGTAAGCAAGTTGGAAGAGAAGGGAAGCCAGCAAGCCCCGAATGCCGCGCTTGGAGACGTCCTTAAAGTCGAAGTAGTAGAAGGCGATCAAGGCCGGCGTGGCCTCTCGCATGGTCTTGATGTCCTCAATAATTGCCGAGCTTATTGACAAATGAATTCCCTATCACAGAAGCAAGATGAGAAGCCACATACCAAAGAATACTTTTCCCGGCACCCGCTACAAAATGAAGGAAGGAATTGACATAGATCAGGGCAGAGATGGCGAGAAAAGCGTACGATTGCCACGAATCCATAATAACGACCCATTCTTCTTCCAATCTCGGAATGTGCTGCCTTGGATAAACCACCTTGCAGTTCCACCGTGTTGGATCTCACATGCGGTATTGTGATTGATGGAAGGATCTGGAGGAGAGAGCCACGTTCGAAGTTTGTCTTGGAACTGGTTTCCTGTGAGCATCGGTTAGATTTGGTGGATAACAATGACACTGTTAGGGAGTAACAAACGTTTCACTTCGTCCGTTACTGTTTTGGTCATAATGAGAAACGGGACGTGCACTGTAAGGATCAGAAAACACTACGCACCGTCCCTGGCGGCTCTAACATTGTCACCGACATCACGAACCACGTCATCAATATGGTGGGTAATCTCTAGGTTCCTCGCCATCACCATCGAACACTCTTCTTTTGTAAGCATGTCCAACCGAGACAGCGCATCTTCGACCTCTGTCCTTCCCACCAGCTTCTTTAGAAATGCCTCTGAGCCATAGTCAGTCAACGAAGAGCATATCAATTCGATTTACATACTGAGTCGTCTCTCCGTCATCGCTTTGAATGAAAGCGCAAGGATAGAAAGTAGCTGCGCCATGATCTTCCCGAGTAACTCCGTGAGTTCGCTCGTAAGAGGGACCCCAGTGTAATGGTTCAAACGTTGGATGAAGAAGTGGATCCGTTCGAAGAGGTGTATGAGCGTGTCACGGCTCGACGCAACATCCCTCACAGCCTGTCATCGAGAGTTCCATACTACGGAAATACGAGAGGTGGGAGAGTAAACTCACACTAAGAAGCATGGCAATACCGGTGAATATCGCTTTTGCAGGTGGGAATGGCTGAGAACAGGATATGAGCGAACAGCCATGTGGAATGAATAAGGCAACTCACCAGTGCGATCACTTCCCCAAGGGTGTCCAAAAATATGAATAAAATATTGATCGTCGGAGTTAACCACTTCATCAACTTCTCATTGGCTTCATGAGACGTATTGAAAGCTTGGGCTTGCGTCCGAAGTAGGTTGGAGACGTCATCGGGACTGTTGCAGGAGTCGAGCTGGCTGGCAAAGGGATGGGTGTCTAGCCGTTTTCTCGTCAACCTTTGATACTCGTTGGAGGCTGCAATGAATATAGCGGCGAAGGTACTGGTCGAAGGGCCAGCTGTTTGACTGCTCCCGGACATAGTGGTAAGGATAGTAGGCCGGTGAAAGGGATGGATTCGACCAAGCGACCAAGGCCCAAGGAGCCCGAGCAGCCTTGAGGCGAGGAAACGCGCGTTGAACCTGATCGCATGACATTTTTGCTACTGTATGTACGTGTACGTACAGTACCGCAGCGAAAATGAAACAAAACACGTTAGGCCATGTCAACGTGTCAACCGGCCTGCCATTTTCAATCTCAGTCGGCTACCAGGTGCGCCCGTCAGCATATCTCAGCCGTGGCAGACTGTTTGATTGAGAAAGGGATTTGACTTGCTATCTCGCCGGGTTTCCCATCAGACGATGAGAGTGCTGCCACATATTCACCCTATACCATACCAAATTTCTCCAGTTGCAAGAGAATTGCAGCCAAAAGGACTCAGCTGGACGGATCAGACCAGGAGAACAGTGACAATAGAACACTGAAGGCCCCTAGGCGTGTCGTTTGGGAGAGTCCTGCAGTGTTGATGGGGGGTGGTTTTCTGGTAGAGTGGGCTTCTGTGTGGTGGTGCTCCGAAGAGCGATGAAGCACGTCTTTCCTGATGGGGTAAAGTATGTGGCACTGGCTTTTCTATTTATAACACTACTGAAGCCTCATGCACTTTTCGTCTCTCGGTAGTGATGATTAATATGCAAGCCATAGTAAGGTCGCCACAGGACACCACAGAGGACACCATTATACCTAGCATGGTTTGTCAGACCCAGTCTGCGATCTGTCCGGGCCTTGCAGTAATTGGTAAGAGACCGGTCTGTCTGTCTACTGTAGTCTCCTACAATCCTTATTGTCGTTTTATTTCTGGCCGAAATTTGCAAATTTCTGATGTCTCTGTCCGTCGACAGCTGTCTACGAAAAGTACCGTCAACAACATTCAAGGAAACACAATGGGAGAATGGGAGAGACCCGTGGGAGCCGCGAGGTATCGCCACGGCAGGAGCAGGCGTATCCGCAACATATGGGCTACCCCCGTCGGTGGCGGCAAGCAGGAACTGCATCTGCATACCGTGTCTATCGCTGTCTGGATTCTTCTAGAGTCTACTTGGCATGATTTTGGCAACTTGCCACATAAATCTGGCATTAACGTAGCTCACGATGCCGTTAGCTTGCGCTGGTGGGACTTGATATTTTGGTTCTCACTGTGGCACCCATCATCAGGAAAACAACAAAATTCTTGTGAACTTTTGGGCACTTTTGAGGCTTTTCAGCCTGTTGTGCAAGTTGGCAAGTGCTGACAAGTCAAACAAGTCAAACAAGTATCCAAGCCAAACACGGTGCAAAATAGATTAAATTAATTTACATGCTATTTCAAAATTTCATTGCTGTGGTGGTTATATAAGGATTAACAAAGTATGCATGGAATACAGTTGTCAAGCAAAACATCTGCCAATGGTATCACTGAAGCTCAACAAATTGGGGCTCTCCAATGTGGTTTGCAAGACCAGGTCTGGCAGGGCGCATGTCACCGCCAAGGGTTTGGCCGCAACAATAGACCAAGTCTGCAACCGGCCTGGAGTGGTGCTGTGCACCGCGCTCCTGTAAGTTCTGGAACCAGCCATATAAGGAAGTCGACGAGTCATTGTGGAGCAGTGAGTCACTGTGGAGTTGTGCTATTATTGTACGATATGAAGAGTCATTGT